>MNCI01005810.1:936016-978465 GCA_015680685.1 Gnetum montanum
AATAATTAGAGTAACTGCTAGAGTAACCGCTCTCATCAATGATTGAAGATGATTTGAAATAATTGTAAATAAACAAAGGATCTAGCTCTTCATAAGGATAAATGATGAAAAAAACTCATGTAGCCAACCCCATTTTGTTAAGATAAGGCTAGAATGATGATGATGAGAACCATATTTGATTTGTTGGCCTTGGTTTAACCTTTTTTAAAGTGCTTTACTTTATTTCAACTTAAAAAATTTTCTATATCTATTTCAACTTAAAACCTTTTGGAGGTGTGTCAAGTGGTGTAACTCTCGCTCGAACTCAGGTGCTTATATATCACAATGTAACTCACCCGGATTGAACCTATACTGTACAAGATGCAAGGAGCTCTCATGGTAACAGATCTTAATGTCACACAATCAAACTAAAGTCTCATGCCTTCTGCCGCGGTTCATTATTCGGGTTTGCTAAGATCAACTAATTAAAAGATCACGTTTCGATTGGCTATTACAAAGATCGTGTTTGGATTAGCTATTAAATGATTGTGTCGTCGTCGTGGTCGATTCAATATAAAATGAAGATAGTTTTTTTTTTTGTAAAATTTAAATTCAATAGCAGTTAAGTTTCTTACCATGCAAGAAAACCAACCCAAGGTAAAACAAAACACACAGCTCAAGAAAGGGTTAATAAAAGCACAGTTGAATTAAAAGGAAAAATCAGTAATATCATTTTAAAAAACCAAGCTGCACTGATTTACACACTTCCCACGTGCAGCAATCCCATGGCAAATCGTACACAGACCGCAGAAAACTGCGGAATGTTTCACGGCATCATCCAACTAAATCCAAAACCCAAAAATTAAATAAAAAAGAAAAAAAAATCCCCAACTATAGCAGTAGGGCCCACTGCTCCTTCGGCCACGTCATCGATCCAGGAACTCCCGCCCGGGATGTGTCAGGCACCAGGCCACGCACGACCGTCGATCCCCGAAAAAATCCACCGCCACGAAAACTCCTCATCCCAGCCGTGCGATGCTCCATCGGACGGCGGAGAGGCGTGAAAGGGAATGACTACGTTGACTGAAACAAGGCTGTGTCTGTGTCTGTCCATAAATGGCCGCAATTTGAAAACAAACGCAGAAATTTTCAATAGCGGGACCAGACTAGAACAGCCGGAGCCGGAGACGGAGCGCGCCTATTTAAACGTATTGCAATTTGTGCTCCAAATCCGAACCTTAAATTTGAGACATCCAGATCAAAACGATATTAACACCATGCAAATTCAATACACAGCATGGATTAGAATGGAATAGAATAGAATACAAGATAACCTGATACCCAATCACTTATTTACAAACACAGTTACTTGAAGAGAAGGAGGAGGAGGAGGGGATCAAGTGCATAATAAGCAAATAGCATCTCCAATTTTGTGTTACAGCAGCAGCAGCGGAAGAATCAGCGTCCAGAGCTTTTAAGACTGTAACGAAGTAAGTAAGTTGGTACGTTGCTGTTTATACTGTGTTTTCAAGATTTTACGCGGCAGCTACTGCGGTGTGTATATATATGTGTTATGAATTCTGGGCGTTTTTGGTTTTTTTAGGGCTTTCTGTTCTTTCGGGTTTTCGGCGCTGGCTTAAGTTAGTTCGTGTCCCAGAGAGTTGTTCTGTTCCAGGAGCCGATTTCGCGTACTGATTTTTTTTCTTTTTTTTTGTTTTTGTTTTCTTGCGACTAATTGTTGCAGCTTTTCGCGGTCCGACGCGGGACGTCGAATTGGAGTTGTGTGGTTTCTGTAAACGTGCGCACGAGGGTTTTGTTGGTGTTAGGGTTTGTAGGGTTTTTGCGCGGCCGCTGTTTCTTGGTTGGGTTTGGGCTGAACGGGCATGTCGGAGTCCGCCACGGAGGCTGAAATGGCCGCCGCTGAAGCTCCTTCGGCCAACGGCGATGTTCATGCGATCATCGGCGGCGCGAAGAAGGAAGATGATCAGCGGTTGCAGCAGCAGAGGGAAAAGGAGGCGAATGCTGACGCAGCTTCTGTGCAAGATGCGGTGAAGGAAACGGAAGAGAAGGCGAAGGAAGAGGATGAAATGAAGAAGGGTGCTATGGACATCGAACAGGAAAATGGTCACGATAACGCAACTAAGAGTTCGCCGGAAGAGAAGGAGCCGAAGGTTGAAGCTGAGGTGGATAATGCTAATGCTTCAGAAGAAATCAAGAATGATCCTGCTAACGGAGACCAAGAGGAAGCTGTTAATAATGCTGCAAAAATGGAGAACGAGGACGAGGCTGGCAACGACGCGGAGGCTCAGGCTGATGCTAATGTAACGCCAAAGCGCGGCTCGTCTTCTAAGACAGAAAATGAAGAAGATAATGAAGAAAAAGAAGAGGGAAAGGGAAGTGAGAAGCCGGAAGCGGAAACAGGCAAGGGCGACGAAGAAGAACAGGTAGTGAGCACAGGTCGCAGAAAGCGCAAAGCTTCTGCGGCTCTAACGCCTGCTACTCCCCTCAGTGATCGTCCAGCGCGGGAGAGGAAAACTGTAGAACGATTCGCGACTTCCAGCGAAAAGCAGAGCACCGGAAAGGAGTTCACTATTGAGAAGGTAGGTTACTGAAGAGAGTGTCACGAATTTTTTGTGTTAGTGTTCTATTTGATTTAGCTGGCTTTGTATTGCGTTATTTCTTGGTGCATTTTCCTTTTATGTTCACAATTTTTGGTTGTTGCAGGGTAAGGGAACTTTATTGAAGGACATTCCTAATGGTAAGTAAATTTGCTTTGTACGATTCCTTTACCTTTAATTTTCATCTACATACAGTGCTATGTTGAATAGGAACATGAGATTATCTATACCTTTGTGACTTGGTCCTTCTAGTTGATTTAATTGCGCCCCTACTTGTTTTTATTTTTGTGGTGTGCAAAGGAATTAGTCTTTGGTTTCCTGAATTCTTATAGCCACAATTGTTTATGGCTTGTCTCCTTGAAGTTCTTAGAGATCGTTTTAAAGAGTATTATTGTTGTTTTCTTTTAAATAGTTGTGTATTGCCTTGTTTAAATAACTTCAAATATTTCTGTGGGATCACAATTGATAACCATCTAGCAACAAAGTGTGGTTGGCTGGCAACTTTGAATGATAAGTAAATATTTTATATTGGAATGGACAATGCTACAGTTGCATTCAAGCTTTCAAAAAGGAGCAGGACTGATGAATATGTTAAGCTTCTTCACTCAATTCTATATGGAAAGCGAGCTAAGGTGATTTAATTAAACAATACATCTCAAAATTATGTGATTACTTCTTTTTTCTGTATAATAATGCTTTTAAATACTTCTAATTGGAGTTGGCAAACTTGCAGGCAACTCATTTGAAAAATAATATATTACAGTTCTCTGGATTCATATGGGGGGAGAGTGAGGTACTCTTAAATTTTTGTAATTTTTAATGAAGGTTGTAGGCATGCGTTTGATTTTAATATTTTTATTTTCATGTATGAGTTCCATTATATGTTTTTTGTTGGAGTGCAGGAGAAAATGAGGGCAAAGGTTAAAGAAAAACTTGATAAATATCCAAAGGAGAAATTGTTGACTGTGTGTGATATGCTGGACATTCATACCGTTAAAAACAGTAACAAGAAGGTTGGTTAAAACATAACTGACTCTTTTGGTTTGTTGCTTTTTTGTAGCTATTTTTTATTTTAAATATTCTAATTTTTATATCATATTTACAAATTTTGGGGGCAGGAGGAAATGGTGTTCCAACTAATAGAGTTTTTGGAGTCACCGCATATAACTACAGATGTCAAACTTGAAGAAAAAATACAGGTACTTGCGTTGCTACTATTGCATACATTTGTAAAGATATTTAGCATGTTGAGTAACGCTAGTATTTTTTCTCTTTTCCATAGAAGCAAAAGAACAAGAAAAAGCGAAAGAGGGGAAAGGGTGTTTCCAGCAAGGCTTTGTCAAAAGATACTGGAAAAAGTATGCACAAGGTGAGTTTAAGGCTAACCAGGAAAGTCCTTTTGGTTGTTTGATGTATTCCTGACATAGTCACGATGGAAGTTGTTAACTGGTCTGGCATATTCTTTTTGCCATGCTTAATTAAACAAACATAATGCGTTGTGAACTCTGTGCAGCCAGAGGTTAACCCAGGTAACAAACATGGGTTGAAGGCCTATAATAATGGTATAGATAGTATCTGTACCCAATTGAAAAATTTTGTTCTTTCTGCTAATATCTATTGTTGGAGAGATTCTTTTCGTCTAATATGGTGTTTCCAAACTGTGTGGATGTTCTTCTAATTATAAAATTAGTGTCTAAGCTACTGGCAATTTAAAAAAAGAAAGCCTTTAAGTGCTAATCGTTCTTGTATTCTGATTTCTGAACCTGCTGTTGTCTTCAATCAGAGGCAGAAGACTGAAAGCAAAATAGAAAAGAAGTCTGAAAATGAAGATGAAGATAATGTTTCTGATGCAAGTGAAAAGGAGCATGATTCTGATGGCAATGAGCATGCCGATGCCCCTGATACTGAGAAAGAGTTAGAAGAAGAAGAAGAAGATTATGAAACAAAGAAAAAGAGCTTGAAAGGTTCTTCTAAGAAAAGTTCTAAGAAAAAGAAGCTGGTGAAAAGTTCTAAGAAAGAAGCAAAATCAATTGTTCCTTCTCCAAAGAAATCCCACAAAAGCCCTTATAAAGGTAGGTCTTCAAAAGTTGCTGCTGGGGATGATGCATCAGAAGATCCTTCAAGTTCTCCTGCATCCAAAGTTTTTTCAAGGAAGAACAAAAAGGAAAATTCTGAATCAGAGAAATCACATTCAGAAAGTAAAAGCAAGGGACGAAGGAGAGTACAGAATAAGGAAAGTTTCAAGGAAAAAGGTGAGTTTTCAAAGTTTTATTTCAAGGATGCAAATTTAGGTTGAAGTGTAGATTTATCAATGACTTGTCAACTAAGTACATGGTGCTTCTGGCGTGCATGCTTTTTAATATCAACAGAAAGCAAGCCAAAAGATAAGTCTGTGAAGGCAGCCCCCTCAGAAGATGAGGTCCGCACTGCAATTTGTGATATTCTCAAGGAGGTTGATTTTAACACGGTATGTTTGTAGTTTTGGAGGTGCGTAATAAGATTGGTTATGAATCTCTATGGTCAAATTCACTTACATGGACTTCCTTTGCAGGCAACCTTTACTGACATATTGAAACGATTAGGTAAATTTCTTTTAAGTAGTGACTTAAATGCAGAAGTTTAGTGTTGAAATTTTTGTTATCAAGGTTGATCTAAATATTATCATTTGTAATGCCAGCGGAGCATTTCAAATATGACTTTTCTGAGAGGAAGCAACAGGTTAAAATGATGATACAAACAGAGTTAAGCAAGTTAGCAGAAGGGGAGGATGATGATGATGAAGATGGCAACACAGAAAGGGATGAGTCTGAAGAAATGGCAGGGCAAGTAGTAGAAGCTGAATAGATTCATTCAGCATGTGTGCTTATGTTACATAAGCAATGAGTTTGATATGTTCTGTAAAATGACAAAACTGTACCTGGATTTGATTTACGGAATCCTTTGTATATTTTTCACGGTTTTTGTATTGTAGCAGTAGGATCTAACATGTAGCGGGAAAAAAGGTGATAGTATTGTTTTAAAAAGCATGTGTTGCATTAGGCAGGTCAAGGCATGGATATGACCCATATGCCTAATCATTAACTTTCTGATCACTTGCCTCTAGAGCATTATTTAATTTTTTTCTTTCTGCCATGACCAAGGATATAGTTTAGAGAACTAGGAAATGATTTAGAGTAATATCTATTTATGTATGAATTTGAAAATAACTCTGAAAGAGAATGTCTCATGCGTGCATGCTGGTAACTTTGTTTTGCTCTTGGTAAAATTTGCCAGGCTTTTCTTTATTTCACTGGAAGAGTTTGGATTTTTTATTTCGCAAACGTGGCTTGTTAATTCTTAAAAAGTAATCTCCACGATGGGCATTTTGACATGGGGACATTGAATATGCACACACGGATTGAAGGTTTAGTTGACGGGTTGTCTAGCTTTGATTTTTGTATTTAGATTTAGAGTTTCAGACCCAAGGAAAAAACAAGTCCTTTTAAAATACTGAATTGTGCCTAAAATACGTCTTATAGAGACAAGATAGGCTCCTGGGGGTTTTAACGCCTTTTTCTAAATTAGACTTTATACGATGGTCTTCCATGGTTTCATACGATGTTGCGTCATGTTTGTCTCTACAGCTATACGATGTTACTGTTGCGTTTACATTTTGTGTTAGGTCGATGTTACTGTTTGCTTTTACATTCTGCATTATGGTATTGTTGCTTCGACATTCTTTATAACGGGGTGATTCTGTGCGACTAGTTGAAATATCCTTGCAAAAGTTGCACAATGGTGATTGTCACTGAGAAAGGAACAAAAAGAATGGTTGAAATATCCTTGCTTAGACTATTAAAACTGTTTAAAGAAACTTTCTTGCGAAAGTCGTACAATGTTACTGTTTCGTTTGCATTTAGCAAGAGGGGTGTCATTCGAGTGAGTGGAGTAACAATATCTATCGAAAAGTGCCATAATGCTACCGTTAACTTTCCGTGAAGGATGATTTTGCGATAGGCTTTTGCAATTGTACGATTTTGACATGTAATGTAAGTGGTTAACTGTTCACTATGCAAAAATGTATGTTGTTCATGCACAACCTTGCACCAGAGGTATGAAGTATTTGACACATTATATTCAGAAAAATCTTAAAGGTAAAATATTCATGCTCTGTTTAAGATATTCCATGGACCAAGTGATGGTAAGGTGTTTGTTCTTCAAGTTAGAAGATATTGTCATTTGAAAGAGATTAGATTTTTACTCATTTACTCTTAGGATAATAGAGATTAGGTTTTTGCTCATTTACTGTACTCTTTAAGGTAACAGTTCAGGAAGTGGTTATGTTTTATTCATTTACTGTAATCTTAGGACAACAGAGGTAGTCTCTTATAAGAAGATTATGAATGCTCATGCTAGAAAAGGATGCTATGTGTTCAGGGAAGTAGTTCTTAGGGATGAAAAGATTTAACTGATATTAAATGGTTCTGTTATGTGGTACTAGGATTCAAGAATGCTAGTGTTAAAAAAGATTAGTTCATGTTGAGAGGAAATTAACACAGATAAAATGAAACATACTTGCTTTGCTTGTCTATGAAAAAATATTTCAGATTTTGATATTAATGTTTATTTTGTTCTTTAAGAAAAACTAAAGGGTCTAAAAGAACCCATAGTACCATTAATGATGTAACCGGAATGAATTTAAGGTGGAAATCCTACACCTAATAGGAGCAGCAATTTATTTGAAAATATACAATTCTACAGTGAAATTTTTACAATACGAGCAAAAATAAATTATCACGTGAAAGATGCTTAACAGAAGAACTATGACAAGTGAATTAACTGCATTCAGATATGCAAGGCCCCTTTGATTGAGAGGAATTGGTAGCTTTGATTTTCTTTACAGTACGTTAATAGTAAACACACTGATTCGCTGGATAAAAAGCATTTGTAACGTAGCAACAATATAGACAACCAGGGACAATACAGATTTATCTTCTACCATTTAACTTCATTTTAGTAAATTGAGAATCGGGATCCGGGTTGCCGCTTTGCTCTCAAAGAAGAATTTGCATTGTAACACAATGGATTATGCCAATTTCTTTAAGTGTTTTCATCCAAATGACAAATTCTAACTCGAAAAAGAGAAGGCGTTTTATCAATTATGTAAGGAGAGACTTCAACATTGTGCATAATGTCGAATATTTGTAAATTTTATCACAATTTTCTCGGTAATGATAAAATGCAGTTTCAGTTCAGTTCAATTCATAAAAGCAAGCTGCCACTTTGGATTCACAAAACAATATCATGATAGAGATGGGCAGTTCTTTAACTACTGGGTAACGGCCAAAGCTCCAAAAATCAAAGATGCTTTTCTGAAAAGTACCCTTCAAAAGATAGGATACCAAAATAGTTACGAAAAATTGTGAAAGACTGGAGAGCTATTCCTTGTACAATGGGGAGAATCTGATCGTTACAGATTTGCCAGGACTACGCAATTCTGAAGTGGCTGAACCTGTCCTAAGCTCCGAAGGTCTAGAGACCACACCTCTGCGATAATCCTCTTACTCTCTGCTGCAGTTCTCTGATCTCTGCATCTTTTTCTTTAAGTTGTTCCTTCATTCTTTCATTGGCTAGGAAATGTATGCAAACACATCCATTCTTGGAGAGCTCCTGCACCATGGGATTGTGTAGGGATAGGTCTAACTTCAATATTTTCTGATAAGGCGACTTTTCCATGCTTGGCAACGTATCCGCAGTAGCTTCATATGGTCTCTTTCGGTTAGCAGCCACAGAATCATGATCATATTCTTCTTTACACATTTTGCGCACATAACAAGTAAGACGCTTTCCTGATTGTAGAATGCAAAGAGGGACAGTTTTCTGAGGATATCCCCTTTCATCCTAAAGAACATAAAGTGGAAAAGAAATTAAATCAACTGCTACAGACACGGTTTTTAAGGGAAAAATGCGATGTCTAGTTTATTGAATCCAATACACATTAACAGAAGCAACATAAACAGGTTACCGAAGAGCATTAAATTTATGTGATAATACTTTGCATGAATGTAAATTACTTCAAAGTCACCATCACAGTAATCAGATTGGATAGAAAAACTGGGACCCTAATAATTGACTGGATTGAAAAAATGAACAAAAGATAAATTAAATTACAACCTCCGTTCAACAAAATTATGTTTAAAAATAGATTTTTCCTTTCAGAAACAAGAATTAATTGCCACTGATCAAAAATATAAATCCGATCTGAAATCCAATCCAATTTCGGATCAGCTATTATCTGCATCAGTGATTAATAGCAGATTTAAACAATAAACACCACCAATAACTCTAGTATGGATCAGCTTTATGAATAATGCAGAGAAAGAACTTTAACAAAATACTACACATACACATTAGATTTAATTGTTTAATTTTGACACGCAAAATATGGCATCTGGTATTTTAACATTACTATCGCACTAAATCAGTACTATGTATTAATTATTTACCTTACAAGAAAAAGATGGCGGTCTTATGTATTGCTCTTAGTGCTTCTACTAGGACCATATATTGATTAAAATCAGATCAGATCGTAGAATCAGACACGTTTATATCAGATCCCATCAAATAAATGGTTATAGATTATAGTTAAAATTGATAAAGATGGACCATATTCGAAAAAAAAAAAACCATATATTTCACAAAGATCCATACCACCAAATTTATATTATTTTAGTTTAAAGCTTCGATGAGGCCGAAAACTTAGATTTAAAGTTTTATTTACCTTTATTTATAAAGAATAAGCTGTAAAAACCATACAGAAACGAAAATCTATGAAAAACTAATGTGCTTCACCATAATCTGATTTTCGATTGGTTATTAGTCAAACCTGCAATTAATTGCAGATTTTTTACTCTATAACTACCACTTTTAAAGCTAAAATTACCGTTTTGACTCTCATTGTGCCCCTTGTGTTTGCTTTCAATAACAAATCGATCACCAAAACCAATTTTATATATTTTGTTTTTATTGCTGCTCATTTGTAACTTGTAAGACACTTTGTTAACAGCTCTGTAGAATGAACCATGTTTAGCTTATTCAAAATTAACATGTTGGCATGACAGAAAAGCATAGGGTACAACTTACCTCCTTTAAGTGCCCATCTAAATTCTCAAAACTCTCATTGGCTTCCTCAGTTGTCTTGAAGACAACAGTGGTGCATTTAAATTTTTTGTGGAGATTTGCAAAATCCTGTATAGAAGTGCATAATAAAATAATACAGTAGCAAAGATACTAAAACCTCAAGAAGACTAAAACCTGTCAAATAATACGATC
Organism: Gnetum montanum; assembly: GCA_015680685.1. NCBI lineage: Eukaryota > Viridiplantae > Streptophyta > Gnetopsida > Gnetales > Gnetaceae > Gnetum > Gnetum montanum. The sequence goes on from MNCI01005810.1 coordinate 945,925, forward strand.
GGTCATACCTTGATTTTCACAGAGTACCGCGAAAAAAGTTTATAGAGATCATCAGAAGTAATAGCTTGAGGTATTCTATGGATCAAAAGCTTCCCTGATGGTCCAGTATCCTGCGCATAGCATAAATTGTTTTGCATAACAAGCTGATGAAGGCAAATAAACATAATAGCATATGCCTCAGTTAAGTTTCAAAGATGAACTCTTACTTCCATGTCAGGCATATCAATAGGTTCGGTGAACTTATTTGTAGTTTTAGCGAGAACCAGTTCCATTGGAGCAACTGCATCATCCAAACAATTATGTATTGTCCCTTCGTTCCGAACACTTCTATTCAGAACAACCTGATTAATAGCCATGTAATTAGAAGCAAACCCGAAATAAGAGATATAAAGGGGGCAAAACAGTTTAAAGCTCATTTAACAGTAAACCAGAGAATAATTCTGAAGCGTTAGGAGATCATGCCTTATTTCACCCTAATACACAATAAACAGTTCATGAATCATCTATTGGTATTTTTTCAAACAACAAGAAATATCTTCATATTAAAACTGAAATGTGCATATACCATAGAACAAACAAATCGATTAAAACCTGCATTTGGCTTAAGGCCACCTAATTCAACAGCATTTCACAGCCAAGACATAGCAGATGGTAGGGTCTAAGGCTTTGACATGTCTCATTAACCATTATCATGATTATAAACCTTATTAGTTAGACAAACTTATACATGCTGTCAGAGGTAGGTATATCATGATATAGATGCCCTCAACATATATCTGGATATCCTTATATGATAGCTATACCGGTGATGTAGAATAGTCTGGATAGACACTTTTTGTCAATGGAAAACAAAATATAAGCTGGCAAATATAAATACAATGTTGTTTCACCACATAAAATGTAACAACTGTTTTTAAGGCTTACTGCTTTTCACTCCACTGAAGTCTACAAAACATTCAGTATGTATTGATCTATTTCCTAATGACAGGAGGCCTTGCTTTGTTATGAATAATAACATTTTCGTTCCACAAAGTTCCTTTATTATCTGATATCAATTCACAATTCATTCAACTGTTAGGATTTGAGATAAACTATACAATAAAGATATGCTGAAAGAACAAAGGTACAGAAGAACAATTGTATCCAAAGATGACTGAAGTTATCTGTAGAAACCTTCCAACATAAAAACTCAGATAATTATACATTTAACAAATTTATATATGATTATGCGGTGTGGGCATGTGGGGCAGATAGTTCAAAGATTGAGCTTAGACATGTTATTTTGTCTATTTCCTGAAATTGTCCGATTTTGGTTACGAATTGTGCATTAGTATATATGCAATGTATGGGATGATGTGGACTTGTAGAATATGATATGTGGTGTTGATGAGACTTGTATGATTGGAATATGATATTTGTGGGGCCTATTGGGGCATGAGCGTTTTTTTTGGGAATTCCAATATTATTTAAATATTAGTTTATTAATCAAACTTTGATTGCACCTAACTTGGATTCTAGGAGTCTGATTTAGATAAAACTAGTGTCGTTGGGATCATTTTGGAAAATACTTTCTAATCGTGGGTTTAGTTTTCTCTTTTGAGCATATATCATTTTGAAAGGTATTATAGTGGTCATTTGTCTGGAAGTACATGCCATTTGAGAAATATGGCAATGTTGTCATATCAAGGTCTTCATGTTGTTTTGTTGAATCATGGCATTGTTTTCATGGAATGATTGTAACTGTTAGGTATGGCTATGTGTGGTTATGCTTGTTTGAGTGTGTTGTGCTTATAACACGTGTTGGCTTAAGTTAGCCGGAATGTGTACATGTTTTTGCGATGACACTTGTGATGGTCATTGGTGGGTTGTGCTAACATGAGGGTGTGGACCGACTAGTGATGAGGCACCCTGGAGGTAGTATAGATTGAACCCCACTATGATGCATCGATGAGGCTCCTATCTCAAGCCTCATCTTGAGAGTGGGAGAGCATAGGTGTGTTTGTCCCTACAGTTGGTATGTGGCATAGGTGTGTTGATCCCTATTGCCAATCCTCTAGGAGGCTAGTGGTTGCGGGTCACAAGTTGACGGACCCTAGCATCGGTTGGATAAATAAAAGACTAATAAAAGACCTCTAGGCAATGGCTGTTATGAGTACTCATGGCAACGTTTCACATGCTACACTAAGCATGGATATGCTAGTAACCACATGGGCTATGCATATGATAGTATCGATTTGCAAGTCACATTGATGATAATATGTGTTCTGATTGAATTATGATTGTGTGGATCATGTGTATGATGATATGGGCATGACAGATAGTGTCGGACCATGGCTTTATCTATGATTGTATGATAGTAGGTTAGCATTATGGNAGTGTCGGACCATGGCTTTATCTATGATTGTATGATAGTAGGTTAGCATTATGGGTGCTATGGTGTGTGTTTTGAGCATGCGTAAGACTAACAGTTGTTGCAGGTTGCCTTGTACCCCACTCCTCTCCTCTAGTGTAACACTTGTCGACCATCTAGCAAGGGAAGTGTAAAGGCTTCCCACTCAATTGTGTACTGACAGTACTGACTTTATTTAATTACAGGCGAAAGGCATAGGAGCCTAGACAAGCACAAAGAGAGAGAGTAGAGGAGGGAAAAATCTTCAGTGCTTGGTTAATGTATATTTTCATGTCCAGTAGTGTGGACTAGAGAGCATTGTATGAAACTCTTTGTACTCTTATATAGATGATGATGATGTTCATGTGTGTTTTTTGTTTTGTATTTTAGTAGAGCAACGCCTAGTTTGCCCTATCTAGAGACATGCATTTTTTTTATCTATTGAAATGTATGTTTAGTTTTTGGTGTGGTCAGAAAGTTTTGTACCGTTTGTTGACCTTCCTTAATATCATGTATTCTACACATTATTGGTTTTTAGTTATCATGCTTCCGTTATAAGATCACTTGATCCTAGGCATCACCCTGCCCTAGCTAGAGCAGGGTGTTACACTTCTTATACAAGGGCCTTACTATGTTGTTAAAAGTTTTACCTTGTAAATCTTATATTTCTCATTTCTTGTTTTGTTCCAGTTTCAATTTTGCATTTTGTTCATTGTTTTCAGGATTTTTCTGCAATCCTATTTTTTATGTCTTTTCTCACATGTTTTTCTGTCCATGTGCTCTGTTCTGCTGTTTTTCCAACACGGTGGCATCAAAGCAAGGTTGAGGGCTTACTGGTTTTCTCAGTGGCAGGTTCTTTTATACAGGCTAGAGTAAGGTTCAATATTGCATAGATGCAATTTTGCAAAGAATAAACTTTCTAAAAGACCTGAAATAGGAGCTGTAGGAATTTCAGGTTGCAATGGTGCTATTTGCGACAATAGAGAAACAAGTAGAGGTAAATTTGGAAGGATCTAGACATGGCTCTTGTTCAAAAATTTGATGGAAGTTTTTACATCCCTTGGAAGAGGAAGGTTGTAGATTTTTTGTACCAAAAGGAATGGAATACTATTTTGACTAGAAATCCTTCTTCCAGGATCAATGAAGATTTTTAGATATACTAAGAGCAACAATCAACATTGGCTTTTCTCAGAACATTGGATTCAAGGTTTCAAGCTACTAAATCCTGTAATAGGGTTTTTCTCCGTAGGAAACTACACTGGCTTGAAATGCAAGATGCTAAAACACTTTGAAATTTTGGCAAAATTAATGCTGCACTTGTAGATCTAAAAGAGGTGAGTCACAAGCTTTCAAGTAATGAACACTCATTGGTGTTGTTGGGAGCATTACCAGGGAGCTTGGGTCATGCAGTAATAGCAATCAGAGTCGCATTTTTTTCTCCAAAAAATTCCACACAATCAAAAGCACAGTTTATATGAACTTACGAACAATTCTTTCCAATCTTCTATAAATTCAAGAGTTTGCAACATTGGCATTCATAGAATGTAAGAAGTGCGTTATTCTTAGAGTGAAGAAACTTCATCAAGAAGTCAAATACTGGTTACAAAGAACAATTAAAAAAATACCAAGTCATTGGAAATTTGGTTATAAAGAAAGACCGTAAATTTTCCCCTACTAGAGTTGTATCTAAAGTACAAGTGGGAATTAAATTTTGACATCTATTGTGTTCTCTGACCATCTAAATATGGATGTTGTATAGTTTGGAATGTCTTTTTGTGGTGTTTCTAGGTTTATGCTTACTGCAAGAAGAAAGGCAAATTTGTTGACACTGAAGAATGATCCATAAAAATTCACTATTTTGGATCTCTCTTGCATAGGCATAAAATTGTCTATTTGTTTATTTCTACAAGTTGATCCAGGGTCTCAGTTTTGCAAGGTTTCTCCTTTAATCTCTCTCGTTTTAGCTATCCCTTTAATCAAGCATTCTAACGCTTCAACCACATCTCTTTAACATATTAGCTGAAATAATATTTTCTTTTGCCCCACCATATATCAAGACATCTACTTTGTTTTTAAATAATCCTTGCTCTGGTGCTAAGAAATAACTACCTAGCTTCCTTCCCCTGGACAGTACTCTCATCACAAAAGGATTCTACATGCTCTAACTCAAGAATTAAGCTAAAAAATATCTTCTATGTTCAGAAGAAAGTTGTCAATGCTAACCAAAAAGATTCTAAAGATTCTTCCTTCTGGGTCATGATGGGTCATATCTGCCTCAAGTTCTTGGCATTGATAACCTGCAATTTCATGGCTGGACAAACGACCAGGTGCCTAAACTTGGTATGACTGAAAAATATCCTTGTGGACCACCTCTGCCTTCCTGTTGAAGGTGGTAACATCTACCCCTACGTCTCACGTTCTTTATTTGTTTGTTTCGCCTTTCTTTAAGCTGCCCTGGCTCGAGAGCAAGATCATAACCCTCAGCAAGATTTTGATGCACGTGACATCCTATTGGACCTTCAAGTTAACTCATCAAGCCACTTAGTAGCTAGAACTTCTGTTAATTTGCACTTTGTAACAGACACCTTTATGTGATTCAACAGATATCCTGCACTTGAAAATGCAGCTGGGGCACTCAAATCATTAGAAAAAAAAATGCCCACTCAATAACATTAAATGCAGACACCTCCACACATGGTCCTCATGACACATTCCTTAAATACACATGTAAGCTTCTCTTCATGATCAATCGATTTGGTAGCTATTTATGCTGCTTTGGAAATCTCAACATCAATTTGGTTCTCATTTCTAACCAATCTGCTACCACGTGAAGATGCCCTAGAACCAACTCCTGCAAAGCGATTTACTCGTACTTCCAGAGTAAGCTTCGTCATCCATTGGCTGCTTTCATGTGTATCTCAAACAGCTTCATGCAACAGATTTCGGCTTCCTAATTGCACATCCCCACAAAACATTAAAATACAAAGTCTGATCCTCAACCGTATAATTCAAGTTTAAATGTCATAGACCTCCACAACAACGATATATTGTAGGAGAAAAGTTTTTAGGAATCACTGGAGACCGGGGGGAAAAAAAGACATCAAAATGCTCAATACAACATATACCTTAACCTGAAAATGTTCTCTCTGGGATATAGTAATTCAGAAAAATTGTGTAGTTCTCATCTCCAACATTCACCTAACAAAAATTTTAAGAAAATCTAATAAATTTGAAGAAAGCTTTGTTGTATTTTCAAACATGTATTGTTCTGAAGACGTTATATTAAACTTTTTAATCAGTGGAAACAAAGATCTTACTTCCAAAAATGATCTGGATATGGCTGTAGTGTTCAAGTAGGCCACATCAGACAGATGGTTTGTTAACCATTTGTTAACCATCATAAAAAGTATGACCAAAAGAATAGTAAACAAGTTATCGCAGATACATAACATATGCATAATCACATCTTTCATTGTGCTTCATAAGCACATTTGTTGAGACAGTTGTGCATAAGCAAAGAGATTGCTTATTATCAAGCCTGATTTCTATGTGTGTGTTTTGTTTATACTTCGCTGATTCAATTCTTTAGAAGTGTCTCCTCAAACAAGCAAGACCATTTTCAAAACATCCTAGCACACAAAAATAACATGCTACGTGACAGTTCAGCCTACATACTTTGAAACAATGCAAAATAGATTTATTCAACCTTAAAAACATGACAATATGATCTTTCAAAATGGGTACATATTTTCCATACTTGAACAGTGCTATGAGCAATCCTTAAGCAAAAAGCCCTTACAGCTAGTCACTATCAACTTTAATTAACTGTAAGATGAAAACAAACTAAACAACAATTAACATGCGTTAACTAATGAAAAATGGGAAAAATGCAAAAAATCTAATCCAAGCAAGCAAACACAATAATTTTGTTTCCCCATAGTCACATTGTGTGGGTGATTGTTGGAGTCGATAGTAATGACAACATTATTAGCCCCTAGATTTTCTAGAAGTTTCTATGCAATTGAAGAATAGTCCAGGTTCAATGAACCTTGGGTTAACTTATAAACAACCACATGTAAATGTTGAGATGGAAAATAATGGAATTAATTACCCAAGTGTCTGCCCCAGTTTAGTCGGGGATCAGGACTTACCTTCAGTTTCTCACCTTCCATTCTAACTTCAGCTTTGTGGTTTTTTTGTTTCCACTGCAATATTATTCATTTCCAATTGCAAAATCTGTTATAGTTGATGGGCCCTGACATGTTTCTGTTGTTGAGAAGCAGCAATCCATTAGTGTTATTTGTTTCTGTTCCTATTGCTGAATTGTATCAAATTTATTGTGCAACATTCCTTTTGCAATGTGAATATTTGTAGGCAGATCAGCAAATTCTTAACATAATGTGAAATGTTTCCAGCAGCAGATTTCTTCCATCCCTTCTTATAGTCATCTTTGGTTATCAAGCTTGTCTGCAGAGTTTGCTTCTGTTGTCGAGAAGCAGCATTCCGTTGTAATGTTTGTACTGCCGTATTATGGTTATGAACATGACCTTATTCACAGCCATTTTTGCAATTGGGATTTTGCAATGAACTAAATAAAGCTTACCAAGTTTGATAATGAATGCCTCTAGTTAACATGCTTTGGTAATTTTCATCATGCACCTTGCTTCAGCTTCTTATTAAAAGCAGGAAAACAAATTCTCTAACTACACTATGTTCTATACATGCAAGGTAACTGTCAGTTACAACAGTTTCCCTTTGATATGTATTCATTCTAAAATACCTGCAAGCTAACTAAAGACAAATGCCTTTCAATACTTCCACTTGCTTAGAAATCTATTGAATGATGACAGTAATGAATTGAATTTTCAATATAACTATTCAACCATTTTCAACAATATCACATGAACAACCTTCTCTAACATTCTACTTGAAACACATGCTAGTGGCAATGTTTCAACAAAGGGAAACTGTCTTCCACATTTAACATAATAAAGTAAGCAAAAAAATTAAAAATAAAACAAACCAACATACAGGTCAAATCATAATTGATTTTCCATTAAATCCATGTGAGATTTTACTCAGTTAAGCACTTCTACATGGGTTTTCAAAGAGTGTGACAAATCAAGGCAGCAAGTAAAAGCAATAAAAACTGAAAAACATGCACCAAAATTGAAAAAAAATAAACTCACGCTTTTAGAAAGCATAATATTATCTTCCATTACAAATTTTCTTTTAAAACAAATACAGCCTCTTAACTCCTCTCTCATACATTCATTTCTTGCTTTACATAAATGCCTTCCGTCTATAAATGACACGGAAAAAAAATGGGATTCACTAACCTTGCACAGATTTTGTAAGCTTGGGGTGTAGCCAACTGGCCTATTATTTATTCGAAAGATAAATGCAGTGTCAATAACTCTTGCATGCTCTACACGTAAAACTGCAGAAGAAACATAGAACATCAGTTAACAGGCTTGCCTGAGAAAAACCAAAATATAAAATCACTATTATCTGATATCATGCTGAACTACTTTAGGTTATCTGTCAAATATGAAAGCCAGCCAACCTATGTATGTGACTATAAGAAAAACGAAATACATTTTACAAATGATGTCCATAAGCTACATATAACAAGACAACAGCTACTTAAGCAAGGCGGTCAGGTGCTTACCTTTTAAGTCATTATATAAACTATGACCAACTAAAATTGTAGTTGGTTTTAGGAGTCCCTTCAGCATTTTCTGCAACATTAGGTCATTCACTAGTTCACATAAGCACAAAATCTTGGAAAATATAAAATAAATAGAAAATAGCCACAGAATAATTCCAAAGAAATGAAAATATTGTCATACTAGCAGACAACCTGCACATCCTTTAGAGTGCAGTGAACACCCGTTAAATCCCTAGCTGTTATCCCAGTTATATGTGTAACAAAATCAACAACATGTTTCAAAGGTCTCACAAGCGTATCAATGAGGACCTGTATGTCAAAAAAAGCCAAGGCCATTAACAAATTTTCGAGGCATTAAACAACTTAAATACTGAAAAAATAGAGTAATGGTACCTTTTTATTTTGATCTACTGCACAGACTTTTATCAATTCTGGGGTTCCATCATTGCAACGCCCCATCTCACAATCTATGGCTATGATGTTATCTTCATTCTCAGGTTTACCAAGTTTTGTTATTAGCCAACCCTGAAAAAGATACTCAGATATGTAACGGCTGAATGTTAAAATAGTGAACATACAAAAATGCTAACACAGTTGACACAAGATAACAAAGTCACTCAGCTATTGAAAGGCTTCAGATAAATGAAAAAGCTTGCATGAAAAACCCCTCCATCTGTTTGTCTATATTTCAAAGTCATCATGTCATTAATTTTCAAATATACCAGCTGGTGACACAGCAAAAACAATCATTGTCAAATCATTCACTTACCTTAATGGGTTATCCCATGTTGTTAGGGTTAAGACACAATGATAATGATGCATTATTAACTTTTAAAACAATACTTGCTCTTTGGCTACCAATCCAATGGCTACTGAAGAATATTGATGAAAACTGATAGTGCAAAGCACATTTCCTTTTATCTGGGTGTCCATTGCTAATTCCAAGTCTAGTGGACTGAAGGTGTTGATTTGATAGAAGTGTTATATCAGCTGTGTTTTTAAAGGGGATAGCATACTAGCATTAGTATGCATTAATCCAGTTTGTCATTATACAAAATACATCAAGCTTCATTGTACACATTGCAGATCATCATAAATGTGCATGGCATTTGACTCGAGGAGCCAGTGTTTTTTTAAAATTTTTTACACTTTTCAAACAAGTAAAAAGATATGATATTAATAAAATAAACTTTGAAGGAATTCGATTTTTCTTGTGATTTTAAGCAGAAACCAAGATGATAGGATCAAATTTCTAATGAAACCATCAACAATCTAGTACTAACTTTGGAAATAAACATTATAATTGTGTAAAGCTCAAATATTTAGAAAATCATGTCCCATTTTCACATTCTCTTTTCAATTTTTTATTCCTAACTACCATACTCTATCTACATTAATTTCTGTCTCTTCAAAAGTTCTTCAAATTTGTTCCTTCTAGCTTTGAATGATGATGTGATAGCAAAGCACTCCAAATTTTACTAATGCACTGAGTTCCACCAATCCAAGTCAAAGCTACTACAAAATCCTGTAAAAATTCTAGCATCATAAAATGTTAATTTGTAGTTTTCTAAATTGTGTTCCAAATATAGAGACCATCATTTGGAGTGGTGGTAAAGTGTTTGTTTCTCAAGTTAGAAGATGTGGGTTCAGCTCCAGGTGTAGCCACATTCAAAAGAGGTTACACTTTCGCTCATCCACTTACTTGCCTTCAATCCCACTTGGTGGGATGAGCATTGAAGCTTCGAGTGATGACCCTTTTTAATCCATTTGTTCAAAATATACACAATTGCAAGGTAGTGCAAAAAGATATGATTGCCATCTTCATAAGCAAACATCATCTATTAACCATAATCCATCCTTGCTTCAACAAATTATAAATTGTTAAAATTTTAACTTTTCATGTCAATTTAAAAAAACGCATGAACTCTAGGGATAAGCCCATCTTTCTTCTTACAAATAGTTTTTTTATCTACTTGACCTATGTGTAAATTACCATAAGTTTCTCCAACTTTGTGTGAATGTTTATTTTTCCCTGCCCAAGCCTCCCCATCTTGAGATTTCATGCAGTGACTTTTTATCAATGAATGTACTTTTTTAGGTCCAGACCATATTGCGAAAGTACCAATAATATGCAGGGCTTCTAGAGAATCTTCTGTGTGGTTCAAATATTTAGCCTTCATCACTTTAGACCACATGACATCTGCATTCATAATTCTCCAAGATAATTTTCCCAAAAAGCCATATACAAAGAGTGTAATTTTTTAAGTATAACTGCACCATGTTCCCATGGATAATAAACTGTATCCCAATCAAACAAATGAATATCTTTGCCTTCTTCTGAATCCTGCCAAAATAAATCACATTCTAATTTTTATAGTCTCTTAATTACCTCCTTTGGGGTCTAAGGACATGACATTGAATATAGTGATACAGATTACAGATAACTATGAAATAATTGCAATCTTTCAATAATGGTAAGAAGCTTTCCTTGCCAACTAGCTAATCTCTCAGCCATCCTCTCTAGAACCCCAATCCACAATTTTAACTTATTGTTCCCAGAAATAAAGGTAGATCCAAATATTAGATTGGAAGACTAGCCTACTCACATTTTAACATATTTATAATATTTTACTTTCTAATTCTTGAGAGATAAGAAGAAAACACAATGTTTTTATCAAAATTAGCTTTTAATCTTGGAACTTGGGAAAATTTGTCTCAGTTTCTAGAAAGATAAAAATGTCATCAACAAACTGCATGTGTATAAAATCAAACAAACCATAAGCTGGCATAATTCCGTTAGTCTCTCCCTTGTTAGCTGTGTCTTTAATCAAACATCCTAAACCTTCAAAAACCATAACAAAAAGAAACAATAATATACTATCCCCTTGTCTTAGCCCATTCCTACTATAAAATCTTTCTTGCTCTTCCCCCATTAAGCAGCACTGAAAATGCAGCAGTAGCATAACACTCTTTAAGCATTGAACACCAATAATCAGGAAATCCAAATTTATGTAATATGACATTCAAAATATCCATGAGACATGATTGTAAGCTTTGCTTAAATAATGGTTTCCATGAAAAGCAAACATGTTGTTTTTCCTTAAATTATAAATGATTATTTAATTTGATCCAGTTTCTTTTTGTAACTAATGCCATGGTCATGCTGAGCTACAATGGTATTTCCTTTGCATAGAAGAAGTTTGCTTTTGAAATTAGCCTATTGAATGTTCCAAGTGCTCATCTTTAAAAACGTTTGCTTTAGATTTTTCAAATTCTACAACTCAAATTAACAACAATCAGTCATCATTTTGAAACAGTTTATTTGCAAAGTTAGAACAGTTGTATTTCATGGTTCAGATAAATGTCACACACACATTGTATAAACTCTACGTAATAGATATGTAACTATGATATATCAGAACAAGAAGATTCAAAATGCTGAATAAAATATGGGAAAGAGTTATTGTATCAGATAACAAACCTCATTATAAGAAGGAAATGTGTAGAACTTTCTGAATCTTGGATCATTGTAAGTTAGGCGTACCAGTTCCTGCTTTCGCATAATTACCACACCAGTAATTTGATTAATAATGCAAAGAGATAAAGAACTAATGCATCTGAAAAAATAAGGCTTAAAAAATGTATGTTCACTGCTCAAAGGAACATACCAATGCAGGTGAATGCCCCAAGTATTTATCTATTTTTGCTAGCTGGAGTCTCCGTTTCTTCCACTTCTTCATACGAACAGCCATCTAGACAAGTATTCATGTTTCATTAATTAATGTGATCATGTAAACATAATTCCACATAAAATGCTCTGATCAAATAACTTATATTATACTATAATTCAAAATGCAAGGCATGAAATTATGCACCTGAATATCTTTTTCAGCAACAAATGTTTTTACAAAATCTGCAAGAGTATCCCAGGAATACAACGAAGGATCAGTGCTTTTGGAATTTGCTGAAAATTGAGATTTTAAGAAGCTCTTCCAGCCTCCTTTAGAACCTATTACTTCACGTGCTTGTGCCATTTTGACTATATTAACAAGAATCTGCAAAGAAATTTGGTTTCAATAAGAAAGCAACCAGTCTCAGTAGATAACTTAATTCCAAACCTTAATAATGTGAAAAGAAATTTACATGCTTTATAAGATTAACTGGTATGAAGACAACACAACAACATATAGCAGCTAACTCTGAACTCCGTAGGAAAATAATGAAACTTTTAAATTCAATGAGAAGATAGTTATATCTACAATTGAATATGGAAGAAAGTTGGTACTCTTATTTTAAGAAAATATGTAAAAGATTTACCAGTATGCCACATAGTAAAGGCTATGGTAGTATAGCACAAGCGGTGTATTTTCTGGCTTATTGGGATATTAAGAACATGTAAGTATGTGAAGTCCTGGATTATACATGGTCTGAGACTTATAGTGTTTACAAAATGTAGACTTCAAAATGGCTCCAAGTATTACGTAAAGTCATTCAAAATATAAAACAAAACACAATTTATTTGAAAATATCAAGTATAATTGCCATAAATAACCAATAAATCGCATAAATAACTTTTGAATTTTCATTACGAAAAAAAAGGGATGGATACAAGCATCTTCATAAGAAGAATGGAGTCAGGAAAAAAAAAACATGATACGCTGCACAAATTGTGATGAAACTACCATGCAAAACCCATTAAGAAGGTCGGCAGAATTGGGCAAAGTAAACAATCGTTAAGACCTGATGAAAGCAAGCTACCATTGAAACTGGACAACAATGAAGTGAGCAAAAGGTAAATGTATATGGCTTAACAGAAGCTAAAAGGAAAAAAGCAAGGGCCTTTGCAACGAGACGAACAAGAGAAGACAACGTATGTTAAGCCATAATATTCTAAACCCAACAAGAACCAATAGATGATGAACATACAGAAACAAGCATTTACAAAAATTGCATCAGAATGATAAAAATACGTATATTTAAAAAACATTAAAAAGCAGAGATAAAAGTGCGTACACCATGATCAGTTTCGCTGAATACTGGAGCTTTCACAGGTTTGCTGTTCTGCAGAACATAGCAGCGACATTCATTTATTTGTGATTATACACAATGTACGAGAGCAGACAGCAACAACAGTGATCCTAAGCAAGGTAACTTGTAAATTATAATAGTCCTCCATGCTATAGAGCATAGAATTAGATTTGCGACGTACCATTTGAGATGATCCATGGCCGTTATCTTCCGAACCAATGTTAATCATGATATCCTCCACATCACCATATATATTATTAGTCATGGTATACGTCTCGGATTTGTTCGCCGCTGTCATGGTTTCTGTAGGTACCCCTGCAACCTCGCTGCTGCTTGAAAGAAGATAAAGCGAAAAAAATGCATACAAGGGATCCAAAATTCAAAAATCAACGCTTAGCAAAACCCTGGCGTTGGAATCGTTCTATTTCATCAGCGAATTGAGTTTCGCTTCACTGTTTTTTCGGAAGCTCGACTTGTTAAGCCCTTGTGTTCCAATGGTTCAGCACGCTTTCTTTTAACCCTAACGTTACGAGAGTTTAGCCTGATCTCTTAATCGCGAGTTTTAGATTCAGATTTGTCTCACGCGGGTAAATATCAACCGGTCCCTGTATTACTTTTTGTTTATTGTTATATAACAAAAAGGTAAGCGAAATTTATTTTTGAGACAATCGCATTATTTAGGGTTGGAAGATGCCTTCAAGTTAGAATAGGGTAAATGAAAGTGGTTCCTACATCCAAGTAAATAGTGATTTGTATGGTTGGGCGTAGGGGTGCCTCACCACTCATCAAGCAACAACCCAAGAAAGCCAATGATGACAATGATAAGCAATGGGATGCATTATGGGATAAACTCCCTTTTAACATCATAAGTGAAGGTGATGGTGAATATAAGGTTATGCAAAGTAGGCCTTACTCACTCCCTAATCTTACAAAGATTAGGAAGAATCTACATAAGTGAAGTTTACCTTAGCCTTCCCATGCCCTTATGACTAGATGCATCGATAGCCATGTAGCCTTACATTTCTTTTGTAGTTTATTATATCTTTTTATGCATTTGTTGTTTTATTCTTTATGGACATAGCCTATGCATGTAGCCTAAGTTCATTTACATTTTTACCTATTTATTACAACCTTTCTTTATTTTTACTTATGTTATAAACATCGAAAAGGCCTTATAAATATACGTCTTTTTCATAGCCCATCCACTAAGACGTTAAATTGGCATTATGGTCTGCTAAGATCTTAAACTAGTATGATGGCCCACCATGGCCTTAAATTGGCAACATTTACCAAAACAATGTAGCATGGCCTATCATGGCCCTAAATTGGCAAAAGTAACCTCAACACATCATGGCCCGCCATGGCCTAAAACTAGCAAAACTATATAACTTGTGCTCGCGATGGCCTAAAACTAGCAAACGTCCATTTTATTATTATTTCTCTCTTTGATTAGCATATTATTGCATCGATTATCTATTTAATGTTACAACCAAAATGTTAACATAGCCATTTTCAATGTTTACAACATTTATAGTGTTTACTATAGATACATATAGCCAAAAATAATACCAAAATTTAAATTTGAAGTTAAAATGTCCATAACATACATAGCCATGATCACAATGTGTGGCAAGAATGTCAAAGAATAACAACCATCTATAACATAGTATTGGTTAATTATAGCCATCAACATGAAAATAAAAACAAATAGCTAATAAGCTAAAATGATGGAGGCTGATGAGAAGTATCTAGAGGAGGAAGTGGTGGGTCATTCCCACCCTCACTGCTAGGATCGCCAATGTCTTTTGAGGCTAGAAATGCAACAACATATAGCCAATTGGTAACCTAGAGCCAAAATCATGACTTAAAACAAAAACAAAAACATAAAATATATCGAACCTGTGGAGATTCTAGCTCCATTACTTCCGAGGATATATGGGGAAGGCCTTCCTCTAAATGATGATCTAGTCCTCCATCATGTTGACCCAGTCAACATCCCCAAGATTAATGCTAGAGAGAATGTTGGTCTTGTCTAAAGGAGTCCAAGTAGGAGGCTCCCAAGTAGTAGTAGCTGTAGAGGTCTAACCTATAGTAGTGGTAATTTGAAGAGTAGGGGATTGCTCCACCTTGAGAGTACTTTCAAAAAGTTGATAAGCACTCTCTACCTTGATCCCCTGGATGAATAGCTCTCTCTTGTGCCATTCAACTAACTTCTCCTTAAGCCACTTTAGATAGACCCCATGATCTACTTTGTACTATTGCTTATGGACCTTTTGTGTCTTGTCCCACTCCAAAACACAAGTGCAATGATCCTTCGAATCCTTAAACTTCTAGGAGATGAGTTTCATCTACATACGTTGTTCCATGATCTCCCATAGGACCACTACTTTGTCTTAAATGACATGCCAGTAGTGGGTCCATGTGATCTCCTTAGTTCATAATTCCCCTAAGTTAGCTACTTGGGCTTTCATAAAGGCCTTATGGTCTTGGAGATCTCTAATCATATCCTCCTACCATTGGGTCTTTTTTCTAAAGGCCACAAATTCCTCCCATAGTAATTAATTGGACCTTTTTATCTCCCATGAAATTTTTTCACACAACATTACTAAATCAATAGTAGTCTCATACAACTTCACAGGTACACTAGATACACCAGAGGGAAGCTTAGGTAAAGAATCTATCTCCATGTCTCTGCTGGGGTTCCACTCCATAACATGTACTACACAAGCATAAAATACAACCATAAAATATAATGCACATCCTAAGATAGCCATAATGCAAGTGTAGCCTACGATTGAAGCGCATAAAACAAAATCATCACCTATCTCATGTGCAACTTGATGTAACTAATCAATGATGTCCTTAGCCATTCTAAGCATGAACTCCACTTTGTCTGGAGTTTGTGCTCATGGTTTCACATGAAACTTAGGGATAGGAGCTTGCACTAGTGGTGTAGAAACTATTGTAAGCATGACAATCATTGAAGGGTTAGGATGACAACCAAAGATAAACAAGGAGATATACCAAAAATATTAAGGCATAGGCATACTTGGCTTCTCCTCCTCTTTTTCCTCAGGGATGATGATGGGGGATGTACCTAGTACTATCTCACCAAACAAGACATCTAGATCATTTCTATCTGCATTGGTAAGTTCTTCAACCATAGGTTGTATTAGGAATGCCTCTTCTACATGCCTTTGTTTTGCCTTCACAGTAGCTTGGGCTGCCATATCTTGACCCTTGTCTACAACCATAGCATATAGAAAACTGGTTAACATATGAAACCATAAAGTAGCCATAAACTTTAAAACATGAAATAGTTAAATTTAAATAAAGCATGTCTGTAATTGCTTTCTATGATGGCCTAAGCTTAAACTTAAGCTTCTTTAGGGTAGGTAGGTCTAATGTTAGGGGTGCCTCCTCGATAGGCTTCTTGAGTTTTTCCTTAGCTACCCCTTTAGCCTCCATATATCATCATTTGACATCTTGGACACTAGCAAGAAACATGAGAGGCTCGTTGTCATTAATACTATAAGGAGACTTGTACTACCTAACATCAAGATTCTTAGTGGTAATGGATAACATATCATCCATTCCCTTTGGTGGGTTTTGGGCTTACACTGTTGGATAAATGTGCTTTATCCAAGGCCTAGAAAGTTGGCTTGAGTCTTCTAAAATCCATTGTTCATTCTTGTACACCAGCAGAAACTTTGCAAACCTCTTTAGATAACTTGCAAAAAATGCAAAGTGCATATGGATTATTGTGGAGGTGTTAGCACAAAGCCTAAGGATCTCCTTTGGAAGCCCAGTCCAATCAAATTTGATGCCCTTAATCAGGACCTTCTTAAAGGTCCACCCTTGTGCTAGGCTGATTACTTTCTTTTGTGATAATAGTTTACGAAACACATGAGACATGAATAAAAGATATGATTCCTTTGCATTAGGGTTCATGAAGCTATGCATCGAAATTCCAAAGTGGCCATGTTGGCACCAAGCCACTCCAGAACTTCATCACAATGGCCTGCTTTCCTTACTATCCTAGTGGGAACCTTTGCCCACAAGTCAGAAAAGAGGCTTGCACCAATGGTCATGTTCACCTTCACAACTTAGATGATGGTGCTAAAATAACTAACTTTCTCATTGAAGGAGTCGATGACATGCAACATCTTCATAGCAAGAATGGAAGGGATAGGTGCCATGAACACATTGAGCAAACCTACATGCTAGATGTTTACTTGAACATACCTAGGCACCTATTCCTTTGGCCACTCCTATGCTAATGTCACCTCATCAAACTTTAGGATGAGGGTATCCATATGATGTGAACTTGAAAGTGGTATAGTGACATTAGTTGAGGTGGAGGGTTCTACGAAGGAACAACCAAAAGTTTAGCATCAACATGAGAAATTTTAACAACTAGGTGAAGCAATAGAATACTTAAAGCCATGAAATACTAAAAACTATAGTCTTTATATTTACCTTTCCTTTTCTTCTTCCGTGTGAAGGTCCTAGCTACAAGGCTTTGATCCATGGAGTTGTTAGAATATGCCCACTAGTTGTGCATTGTCCCATCATCCTTATGCTTCTTGTATACATGGTTAAACCTAGTGGCATATGCATCAAAGTCCCCTCTTAACTGTTGATACATAACAATTTTGATTTAAGGACTCTTTGTGAATTTGTCAAAAGAAATTTGAGCCACTTCCAAGATTTGATCATTGACGATTAAACCCTAATCATTGAACCTGTGCCTGGAAGAAGTTATAAAACCAATGAAGTTAGGGAATGTAGTCAAGCTAAAAGGATAAAAGCATTACCATAACCATGCTTACCCCTATAGATGATACATGATGCTAGGTAGGTTTTGGAATAATATGTGAGCTCTATGTGCCACCATTAGAGTATTGTCAGCATTATATTAACTATACTTTGGAATCATCTAGATCTCTATAAAGTAACATGGGCTTATGGCATTTGCTGGTTCCCTTGCTATCTTAGGAGGTGGCTTGTTAGTAATGAATTTGATGATAAGGCTGAATGCTCAAGGTAATAGGGTCTCCACAACAATCTTGGCTACATCTAAGGACAAGTGTGACCATAGCATCATACTAAAGTTTCCAAGGAGGTAGGTAAGGAAGTCCCTTGTCCTAGGCTATAACCATAATGAGATCTTTTTGAAAGGCATGTCATGTGGTGGGATGCTGGTCTTGGGATGACCAACATAGCATGAGATACCAACTAGCTCCATTATGATGAGGATAGACCTCAAAAAGACCCCTGCATGATGCAAAGTAAAAAAACATTATGACCTATTAAAATTAATTAGCAAATTTAGACAAAACATTTAGTTGGTAGTGAAATTAGCCTTTGTAAAAAGCTTTAAGGTGTTTATCTAAATTAGCTTAAGGAATTCACAACAAAACATTATTACAACCTTGTGTAGCCTTACATAATGGAATTACTTAGTAGATTTGGAAAAAAACATCTAGTCGGAGGTGAAAATAGCCTCTATAAAAAACTTTAAGATGTTGATCTAAATTAGCTTAAAAAATCATAGTTAAAGCATTATAGGCAAAACTAGACCTTGGTCTAAGTTATGCATAAATTTAGAAAATAGCATCTAAATTATGCATAAATTTAGAAAAAGCAAGCATAAGTTTAGAAAAAACAGTTAACTTATGCAAAGCATGCATAAATTTGGAAAAAAACATCTAAACTATGCGCAAATTTAGAAAAAAGTAAGCATAAGTTTAGAAAAAACATCTAAATTATGCAAAGCATGCATAAATGTGGAAAGAACATCTAAATTATGCACAAATTTAGAAAAAGCATCATAAAGCAGAAAAAAACCATGTAGCCATAGCAAAAGCTTTCTAAAAATAGAAAAAGATTTTACTTTTCTTAAAAAAATAAAATTAAGCATTAGTTTTACATGTTTACAAAAGAAAAACGTAAGTTATACATATCAACCACTTCCATTTCGAGATGGGTAATGTGCTATGACCATAATTTTGCCTTGTTTACATAGCCATAGACTTTAAAAAATCATTAAAAATTCATTTGGGCTCTGATTTCAGTGATTTCATTGTGAAAAGAATCCTAAAATTCTAAACCTTATAGCCATGACCATTAAAACCAAAAAAGTATAGCCATATATCCACAAAACATGAAAAAGTAGATGTTAACATTTACTCCTTTTTGCTTAGGGTTGGTGAAAAATTCATTTGAGCTCTAAATGGAGTGATTCAACCACTATTTGAAATCTTAAATAGAGCCCTATGCACCCATATTAGAAACAATTCAAAATATTTACTGTTTATGTAGGAAAAATTCATCAATTTGAATAATAATCCAAAAATGGCACAACCATCCTTATTACACATGCTTAGTAAAAAATTAGTAGAAAATTTGTTTTAAGTCCAATCAGAGTGATTCCACCTCTGTTGGGAAGCTAAAGCTAAAGCCTACTCAGCCATAACTAGAAAATAGCCATAAGCTTCACATTTTTCTTAGAAAAAATTTGCAAAATTTCATGAAATTATAAAAGTAGCGCTAATAACCTAACTACCTAATGTTAGAAAAATAGCCATAACTTTATCATTATGAATCCAAATTAAATGAGAAAACATCTATTAGAAAGCCTAAATGAAGGGCCATGAATTCATAATCTTCAATTTCATAGATGTGTAGCCATTCTCCTATGAAAAAAATACACAACATTGCTTACTTTTCTTGTCAAAACTTCAAAACCTAGATTTCATAATGTGGTAGGGTTTTTTTGAAATTTAATTTTAGCAAATCCTAAGGCATAGATTTGAAAAAATGGCCACACCCCAAAATTTTGGGAAAAAAGCATGAAATAGCAAGCCCTATTTTTATAATTGAATCTAAAAAAGCTAAAGGAACAAAACAACTATAGATTTGCATGGAAGTAGCCAAAATAGGAGGGGGGATTTCATTAGAATTCCATTTTAATCCCTCCACCAAAGTAGATCTAAAAAAAATGGCTTTAACACATAGGAAACAAAAAACTAGAAAAACCATAGAATGCAAAGGCAAAAATAGGTAGAACTACCTACCTTGGAGTAGCAACAGAAGAAGCCTAGATGGAGATGGGTCTTGGTACTTCTTCTAGCTCCCAGGAACACTCATCCACCTTCTAGATCATAGGGTTTCTACTCTTTCTTCCATGTTTCTTTGGGGCCATGGTAGGCTTAATGCTGATTGTAGCTAGAAAAGGAGAAGGATGAAGGTTCTATGCTAAGTATTGGAAGGATGGAAGGCTTTCATGCTAAATTTAGATTGCTTCTACCACAAAAAACTCTCCTAGAGCTCTCCTTCAATGCACTATTGTTGTAGAATGATAGTTATGATCAAAACTTGCAAAATCTAAACATATAAAGCTCATCTAAAATGTAAACACACATATTGAAACCTTAGATGCTAATTTGGTGCACCATAACTCCAAGTATACTAAAGTGCAAAGGGGGGAAATTCTAGTCCACATTGATTTTGGATGGTAAACAACTTTACTTTTCAATTTTAAATTTTTGGATTATGAGCCCTACCTTGCACCTTCTCTTTTGAACAAAAATTACATCAACGCTCAACTTTTTTCCAATTTTGATACTTATAACCATATTGAAACCCTAACTCCCATGCATCCACGTTGAGGATACCATGCCTAGCATGGAAACATGTCTCCTATTTCATAAAATCATTAGAATTACAAATATTTTGCCATTTTTAGTAACCCAAACCTACCTTTTTCAACCAAAAGTGGGTGAGATATGAACGAAGCTAGATACCATGGGTTTCCACATTGGAAGAAGAGGAGTAACACCTATCCCTACCCCTGGTACCCATTTTGGCTAAGTTTGACCTTGAGGTAGACCCCACGTGACTTAGAATCCCTCTAAGCATCTTTAGTAGCCTCAGAACCTTAGCAAACTGAGTCAAAACTGGTTGAAACTTTAAGATTTTGTGTTTCCACACAAGGGGAGGCTTTGTCCATGTTGAGCATCTCACCCTCAATGTGGATAGATGGGGGGAGGACGGGGGGTGCGGGGAAGCCAACAATGACCTAAATTAACTGCATAGTGATTGTTTCTTAATGCTTGGTGACCCCTAGACACTACCAAAATCCTCTAGAGCTTTTAAAAGCCTCAAAAGTGGTCAAATGTGGCACAAAATTTCCATCCCCCTCTCATCCATACTAAGGCCACCATGCCTAGTGTGGAAGAAATGGGGAAGATTGCATGAGGCACATCGAAGCCTCCAAACTATCAAATCTTGACACCCAACATTGACCATCAACATTGGCATGCATGGTCAATTGGTTGTTAATCTGGCCTAGATCTAACTTTCTTGGTTGAGGAGTCCTCTTCCATGTTGAGCCTTTCACGCTCAATATGGATAGAAAGGGGAAAGCCTGAAAACCCCCTCACAACCTTCATAATAACCAAATTTTGATCTTAGGCACTAATGGTCAACACTAGCAACCCTGTGGATAGTCATGCATAACGAAATTGATCATAAAAGCTAAAAAGGCCCTTCCCCCCAATTTTTCCCATTGTTCATGGAAGCCATATTATGGAAAAAGGGTGGGAAATCCAAAAATTACTTAATAACCCTTGAAAGAACCAAATTTTGACATCAGGTATCAGTTGTTGATGCTAGTAACCTTAGAAGCTTGCATGCATAGCTTGAAATCATGAAGAAAAGGTAAAAATCAGGGTTCCTTGGTTCTTCCATGCTAAGAATCACTTCTTCCATGTTGCCTAGTGTGGAAGAATGGGGGGAACTTTGTGGAAACTCTAAGATAGCCTTAGAGACCTTGAATGAACATTGAAAAGCCCTATGAGTGTCCTAGAACCTCATCTGCACACCTTGAGACCTTTAGACTAGTCAAAATCAACTCTAATAAGCTAGAAAATCTTTCCTCCTAATTTTCCATGTTGAGAATGGAAACCTCAGCATGGAAACAAAAGGAAAGGCCAAAAAACCACTTGGCAATCTTTGAAATAATGAAAATTTGATACCAAGCATTGATAATCATCACTAGCAACCTCAGAGACCTACATGCATGGCCAAAAGTGACACAAAAGATAAAAGTTTATTTCCCCTAGTTTTCCATGCTGGGCATACCATCCCTTGCATGGAAAAATAGGGGGAAGCTCAAAAACCACTTAGAAGACTTCCAAACTGACCAATCTTGACTCCAAACCCTAGCCCTCAACCCCAACAAACTTGGGAGCATACATGCATAGTCAATTGAGGTAGAAACTAGCCTAGATTTGGGATGCATGGTTCCTACACACTAGGGATCCCTTCCTACATGGTGCCTAGAATAGAAACTCAAGGGGGGACTTGTAACCTTAGAACAACATCAAATGACCCTACATTCACTCTAGAACCCTAACAGTAGCCATTGGAGCCTTCAAACCTCAAGAAATTGATCCTAGATGGACAGAAGATGGTTTCCCCTAGTTTTCCATACTAAGCTCTCTAGCCTTAGCATGGAAAAATGGGGGAAAGCTAAAAAGCCACTTGGGAGTACTCAAAACTGCCAAAATTTGACATGGAGACATAGCCCTTGGCCTTGGTAACTTTGGAAGGTAACATGCATGGTCGATTCTGACCTAAATTGGTCTAGATCTAGGATTCTTGATTCTTCCATGTTGGAGTAAATTCCCCAACATAGTAACAAGGGGGAAAATCTACTTTTCTACTTTTGGCTGCAAGATGACACTCTCAAAAGAAAAAAATCTATGTTGGAGAAGCCTAGGACCTCATAGCCTCAAGATTTTGCTTGTCTGACCTTATTTCAACCTACAAAACCCATTTCTCCTATTCTTCCACATTAGAGTAACTCCTTTTGCATGGAAATAGGGAGAGGAGGGAAAGACCTTAATGCCCTTAAATAACCTTCAAACATGCTTGAAATCAACTAGAAACTTGCAGAATGAAAGTCTATAGTCCTAGGAGCCTAGAAACCTAGATAAAGTGCTTCTAAACCACCCTAAAATTACAAAATAAGTTTTCCCCCATTTGTTCCATGCTGAGGATGCTATGCTTAGCATGGAATATGTGGGGGCATTGAGGGGGGGGGGGGGGGGNGGTGTAAAAGCCATTTGACATGTTTTGACACTCAAAACCAGCTCAAATTACCTCAAAAAGCTAGAAGATGCATAGCCTCCAAATTTGGGTCTTGGTTGCCTATTTGACCATGTTAGACTCCATTTTGACTTGAATTTTTGTTGTTTATGTAGAGCCTAGCATGGAAGCTTGAAAACACTTAATTTTTGGGTCCAAATAGCCTAGAAACACCCTTGATTGATGCCCGAACTCACTTAATCACCTTGTAGCCTCAATACATGGCCCTCTAAGGCTTAAAACTAGCAAACCTAACCATTTTTGACCTATATTAGCCAAATTTTACCATACATAGTCTATTTTGCTTGATTTTTACATTATTATATAGTGTTTTAACTTGTTTTTGGACTTGTGTTGCATTTTTGACCTTCTATGACCTTTATACGGCCGTATGTGTTCTTTATTTGCCTTATTTTCCTAGGTTGGCCTTTGAATGGTATCAAATAGTGGGATTCAGCCTTTCTTGACCATCGTTTGGCATCATGTGACCTTGGCTTGGTAAGGTCTGAAATTGGCATCATAGTCAACTAAGACTCTAAACTGGCATCATGAGCTGCTAAGGCCTAAAACTGGTAAAATCATGGAATTTTTTGACCATTTGTAGCCTTGATCCTTATAATTTACTCTGTTTAACCTTGGTTTGACCTTCATTTAGATCTTATTGCACTTTGTGTGCTTGTTTTCACCCTATTGATTATCTTGGATGACCTTGTTTGCCTTAGATTTGCATGTATTTACATAATTTTATAGCATTTTAGCATTATTTATTCACTTTTACCTAGGTGCTAGTTAATATGCCTTTGGTTAACATGCAGGATCAAAGTATGAGTACTTGGGAGCAAATCAATTTGCCTTTGTGTCTACATGGACCTCATGGTGATGTTGAATAGTGTATTGACCCTAATTGCCTAGATCTTGAGCCTAAGAGTCTAGTAGATCACATAGTCTCAATAGAGCAACCTCTAGAATGGCCCATAAACCTCGTCAAAACCCTTGACTTAGAGGTGAGTGACATAACCGAAGACTCTTTGGTTGAGATTTCTATCACAACGCACAATGGTGAGGAGAAAACCCTTAAACTAAGTTCCTCAGTAGCACCTCTATATCTCCAAGACATCACCAAGGTCTTACAAAGCAACATTATGGCATTTGCTTGGTCATATGAAGATATGCTAGGCCTAGACCCATGTCTAGTCTAGCACAACATCATACTGGACCCTAGTATTAGACCAGTTAAGCAAAAAGTGTGCAAAATTAGACTTGATTTGGCCTTAGAAGTTCGTGATGAAATGTCAAAGCTTTACTAAGCTAGTTTCATTAGGGCTATTGATTATGCAAAATGGGTATCCAACATAGTGGTAGTCCCTAAGAAAAATGGAAGCATTCATATTTGCATCTATTGTCAAGACCTAAATAAAGCGGCTATCAAAGATGACTTCCTTTTGCCTAGTATTGATAAACTTATTGATACTACAGTTGGACATGCCTTGTTCTTCTTTATGGATGGATTCTTAGGATATAACCAAATTAGGATCAACCTAGAGCATCAACTTAGCATGACCTTCATGACCTCATGGAGTACTGTTTGCTATACTAGGATGTCATTTGACCTTAAGAACAACAAAGAAACCTATCAATGAGTTATCACCTATATATTCAGTAATTACATGCTAGGTTTTCTTAATGATTACATAGTTGACATAGCCGTTAAGTCTAAGATGGCCAATGATCATGCTAATGACCTAGATCTTGTGCTTAAATGATGCCTCAAGTATGAGCTTAGGCTCAAGCCTAAGAAGTGTGTCTTCAGTGTCAAGACCCGTAAGATGCTTGGATTTGTAGTCTTTAAAGTAAGGATATGTGTCAATCTTGATAAGTTTAAGGCCATATCTACATTAGCAGCACCTACCAACCTTAAGAAGCTTTGGGGATTACAAGGCAGATTACTATTTATTTGTAGGTTTATCACTAGGCTTATGGATAAGTTATAACCCATGCAACACTTGCTTAAAAAAGGAGTTCACTATGAGTGGATGACTCAATGTCAAAAGGTCTTTGAAACCTTAAGTAGGAATTGACATAACTGCTAATAGTCTATCCTCCGCAAGAGGATAAATCATTTTATATCTTTCTTGCCATCTCTAACACATCAATTGCCTTTTTACTCTGTTAAAAATGTGATCATGGAGCATAAATGCTTGTATACTACCTTAGCCATGCATTGGTAGCCCATGAAACTCATTTCACTGAACTGGAGAAGTATTATCTAGCACTAGTCTTCTCATTGAAGAAGTGGAGNAGAGAAGTATTATCTAGCACTAGTCTTCTCATTGAAGAAGTGGAGGTACTACCTCTTTAGAAGCCAAGTCAACATCATTTGCAAAGACAACATACTCAGAGCCATAATAACCAACATTTACGAAAGTAGCCATATAGCCTAATGGAAAGCCATAACCATAGAATTTGACCTTCATTACATCTTTCAATCCTTAATGAAAGTTTAAGCTATAGTTGTACAATTTACAATTTCACCTATTGATGACCAAGTAACCATAGATCTTGAATTTCCTAATGAGCACATTAACGTAGTTAGCTAAGTGCCCGAGGATTATGAGGTAGTTAAGAACTTTGATAGAGCTTCAACTGCCCATGGGGCTAGTTCTACTACCATCATAACATTTCCATCTAGCAAAATCCAACCCTTCACCTATTGTTTTGAGTTCCCATGTACCAACAACATAGCAAAGTATGAAGGTTTGATAAGAGGGATGATGGTAGCTCATGAGCTAAAAATTAGACACTTAGTAATCAAAGGTGATTCACAACTTGTGGTTAACCAAGTAATTGAAGTCTATGCGTGTAAATCCAAACACTTATAACCATACTATGATCTAGGGAAGCAACTGTTACAACAATTTATAGATGTTGATATCCAACACATACCTTGAAAAGAAAATGCTATAGCTGATGCAATTGCAACATTAGCCCTTAGTGTGATACCAAATATGTTTAGTAAGTTGCCCACCTTAACCATGGATTGTGGTATTCGCATCATGTAGAACATAGATGATACCTTTATGATCATTGTTCATACTACTCCTGCTAGGGAGTGGTATGATGATATCAAATTTTACCTTATGTATGGAGAATCCCCATAAGGCCTGATCACTACTTAGAAGGATGTTGCATGTTAGCGATCAAATCAGTATGTCATCATACATGATAACACATTATGTTGATGATCCTATAATGACATACTTCTAAAGTGCTTAGGTAAAACCAAAGCTAGAATAGTCCTAGAGGAGGTTCATATGGGTGTTTATGGAGGACATATAAGGCCAAGAGCTATGGTTGCTAAGAGTAGATGGTTAGGCTATTACTGGCCTCATATGAAAAATGATTGCCTACAAAAGGTTAAGCAATTTGACACATGCAAATGATATAGCAACCTTATACATGTATCACCAATTGAACTACATACCACTCAAATAACATGGCCATTTCAATGATGGGGGTTGGATATCATTGGACCCATAATGCCTAAGTCTTCCATAGGGCATAGCTTCATCATCATTACAACTTAATACTTTACAAAGTGGGTTGAGGCTATACCCCTAAGGAAGACTACATTTGAGCAATTCTACAAATTCATCCTAGATAACATTGTAGACTGTTTTGGCATACCCATGGCCATAGTTACAGATAATGAACCATAATTTAGTAGCCATGAAATGAAAGATTTTTGTCACAACTTAGGTATTAAGCATTCTTTCTCATCGCCCTATTACCCTCAAGCCAATAGACAAGTAGAAGCAAGTAACAAGCCCATCATCAACTTACTCAAAAAGATACTTAACAACAGCAAATGCAAGTGGCATGAGTGGCTTGTCCATGTACTATGGGCATACAGAACAACCTATTGCATGATAATTGGTATGGCCCCTTATCGGCTAGTTTATAGTTTTGAAGCCATTTTACCTCTTGAATTGTAGGTGTCGTTACTCTAAATCCCATTTTTTCCATGGAGGCTTTGGGAATTCATGGGTTGAGGAACTACTGCACTAAGGACCTTCAATTTTTCTAGTGACTGAGGTTTTTAGTCGCAATAGGTTTTCTCCTCATGACTATGCATTGTGATGGGAACCTCAACTAGAGAGTCTTCTCTTATGTCACCCACCTCTAAGTCAATGGTTTTAATTACATTTTTAGGCCATTCTAGAGGTTTCTCTATTGAGGCTATGTGGTCTATAAGACTCTGAGGCTCAAGATCTAGGCAATCAAGTTCGATACACCATTCAATATCACGGTGAGGTCCATGTAGATATGAGGGTAAATTGATTTGCTCCAGGTACTCATAATTTGATCTTGCATGTAAACCAAAAGCATATTAAGTGGCACCTAGGTAAAAGTAAATTAATAATGCTAAAATGATATAAAATTATGCAAACACATGTAAATATAATGCAATCAAGGCCATCTAAGGTCATCAATGAGGTAAGGACAATTTGATAAAGTGCAATAAAGGCCAACAAAGGTGAGGTAAATGTCAAATCAAGGGAAAGATAAGAAATAAGGCTACAAATGATCAATAAAGGCCACAATTTTGCTAGTTTTAGGCCTTATCAAGTCATGATGCTAGTTTAGAGTCTTGGTCAGTTTAAGGCCTTAGTGGGCCATGGTCATATGGTGTTAAATAGTGATTAGAGAAGGTCAAACCCTACTATTTGATACCATTTTAAGGCTAAAAAAAGGTGAATAAGACTATAATGAGGTAAATAAAGAACACATAAGGTTGTATAAAGGCCATAGAAGGTCAACAAGCTAAACAATGCAACCTAAGTCTAAAAATAAGCCAAAATA
The DNA here is from genome assembly GCA_015680685.1 of Gnetum montanum. Taxonomy (NCBI): domain Eukaryota; kingdom Viridiplantae; phylum Streptophyta; class Gnetopsida; order Gnetales; family Gnetaceae; genus Gnetum; species Gnetum montanum. The sequence continues at coordinate 974,028 of MNCI01005810.1, forward strand.
CTATGTGATAAGGTAAAAATCAAGAAAAATAGGTCATATATGGTAAAATTTGGCTAATATAGATAAAAAATTATTAGTTTTTGCTAGTTTTAGGCCTTAGCAAGCCATGTTTTGAGCTACAAGGCTATTAGGTGAGTTTGGGCATCAATTAGGGTTATTTCTCAGCTATTTGGACCCAAAAATTAAGTGTTTTGAGGCTTTCATGTTGGGCTTAGTGTGGAAATAGTGGCCTTTAGTGTTGAAACCAAGGAAAATAGGTTTTGGGATGCTCAGAGGTTCAACATTGAGGTTTTGAGACCTTTGCAAGGTAGCGTAGGGTTAGATCCATCAAAATTGAGCACTCCAGGGATTTGCAAAGGTCAAAAATTAGGTTTTGGAGCCTTCCCCCTTGTTTCCATGCTAGCTAGCATGGAAGAAAGGGGGATCAGTGTGGAAAACTAAGACCTTAGCCAAAACAAAGTAAAACATGGTAAAACAAGCAGTCGAAACCCAAATCTAGAAGCTATGCATCCTTTGGCTTCATTTTGAGGTAGTTTGAGTTGATTTTGAGTGTTGAAATGGATCAAAATGGCTCCCCCCAATTTTTTCACATTAAGAATAGTATCCTCAGCATAGAAGAATGTGGGGAAACTTGTTTTTTGAATTTAGAGTGGCTTAGGAGCACTTTAACTGGGTCTCCAGGCCCCTAGGGCTATAGACATTAGTTCTACAAGTTTCTGGCTGATTTCAAGCACGTCTAGAGGCTATTTAAGGGTACTTAAGGTCTTCCCCTCCTGTTTCCACATTGGGGGAGTTACTCCATCATGGAAGAATGGGGGAAATGGGTTATGGAGATTGCAATGAGGTCAAACAAGTAAAATCTACTTTTCTACTTTTCTAGGCCTAGCTAGGGGAGTTACACTAGTGTGGAGGAAGCAAGAATCCTAGATCTAGGCCAATTCAGGTCATATTTGACCATGCATGCCACCCCTTGGAGTTGCTAGGGATAATGGCTATCTCCATGTCAAAATTTGGTAGTTTTGAGTACTCCCAAGTGGCTTTTGAGCTTTCGCTCTTTTTTCCATGCTAGGGCTAGGGAGACTAATGTGGAAAACCAGGGGAAACCATAGCCATTTGGGATCAATTTCTTGAGGTTTGAAGGCTTTAATGGCTACTACTAGGGTTCTAGAGTGAATGTAGGGCCATTTGATGTCATTATGAGGTGTTTAGGAGCTCCAAATAAGTTCCCTCTGGAGTTTCCACACCAGGGACATAGTGCTTAGTGTGGAAAAAGAGATCCCTAACATGGAAGAAGGATAGATTTGGACCAGTTATGGCCATTAATTAATCATGCATGTGTGCTTCTAGGGTTGCCAAGGTCAAGGACTAGGGTTTGAGCTCAAGTTTGGCCAGTTTGGAGGTTTTATAAATGAAACACCACAAAAATTTTAGGTTTGGCACTTGTCCAGCAAGAAGCAGGTCCTCGTGACCCTTAGACGACTTTGGCTACATTTGAAGTCACACATGGGAATTTTGAGGATCGAAACACTTGGTTTTTACCAAGTGTTGCGCCAGCGTCTACGCCCAGCATATACGCCTAGCGTCTACGCCCAGCGTCCACCAAAGTTCACACGCCTAGCAAGTCCAGCATATATGCCCAGCGTATATGCTGGCCTGATGTAGCGTATACGCCTAGNGTCTCTACGCTCCGCCAGCCGTGCTAACCAGCCGCATCCCTGCACCCACCGGGGCTTTTCGTCCGCCTTGTGTTCAGCCACAACTGCGTTAGACCGGTGCACCACATTTCCACTCCATAATACAGTTTACAGTTTACGGTGTGTTCACGCTGCTTCTGCTTACGCTATTTTACATTTACGATCTGTTTACGCTGTACACGCCTCGTTTACGCTTTACGTTGTACACGCCTTGTTTACGCTTTACGCTGTCTACGCCCTGTTTACACTGTTTACGCTGTACACACCTTGTTTACGCTTTACGCTGTCTACACCCTGTTTACACTGTTTACACTGCATACGCCTTGTTTACGCTGTTACGCTGTTTACATTTTGTTCGCGCCTTGTTTACATTGTTCGCTCCGTTTTACGCCCGCTACATAGTTTACGCATAACCCAGCGTATAACACTTCGGTGATGCTCGGGAAAATCCTTGTCTGATCCACGTGCGGACCACCCAAGGTACCCTACCTTTGTACATTCCAGCTCGCCCTCAGGCAAAGGTAGGGTCATCTGTGCTCGTCCTACGATCCCATGGTCTCTGTTTTTCCTTCCAGTCGGGGACTGATGATTTCTGGCGGTACAGAAATTGGCGCTAGAAGGAGGGCCTCCGCTTAAACAAATTGACTGTACGCTTCTTAGCGTCTACGCTCATCAGCATTTTTCTGCCCTGTTTAAACCCCCGACTCTCAGCGTCTGCGCTGTCAACCTTCCAGCGTCTACACTGCACACGTGCCCTAGCATCTACGACGCTGCTAACTTACGCCAGCGTCTACGCTGCACGCTTACGCCGGCGTCTGCGCTGCACGCTTATGCCAGCGTCTACGATGCACACTTAGCGTCTACGCTGCCCGCAGACCAGCGTCTACGCTGCACATTTACGTTGTAGAGTAGTTTATGCCGACCACATACACTCAAACAGTTTTACATACGCAATCTATCATCATGAATCCCGTAAACACCACTGTTGCCACTACCCAGGACATTAACATCTCAGACACCATGGCTGCCCAGCAGTCTGTCATACCACATTTGGGAGGGCAATTCACAATGGGGCCCCGTCGGTCTTTGAGGTTACAAGGAAGAGATCCAGCCGCTAACGTTATAACCCAAGATGAGTATAACTTCATCTGCATTAAGATACAAGCCGGCCTGGCAGTGGATCGGGCTGAAATGGAAGTGAAGAGATAATTCGAACTCTTTTATAGGGGAGGACACGAGTTCATCCCTTTCCCATATGATGTAATCCCCGTTCCAGAACAATTCTCGGAGCTCTTTACTCAGCTCCTTCTACATAGGAGCCAGTCATTGGACCAACCCGCGCTAGAGCCTCAGCCTGAGGAAGAAGATGAGTTCGCCGCCCAATCTGAGCAGGGAGACTCATACCACACCTTAAGCCCCCAATCACAGATCAACTCCATTTTCCATCTCGGGATAGGGGAAGTCTTGCCCGTACAATGTCCTAGATTCGCCCAAGTTCAGATGCCACCACCGGAAACGCCAACACTCATACACATTCCGCTCCCGAGCGATCCCCAACCTCACACCTTCCCTCTAACAGTTACCCTTAATGCAGCTGCGGACCCATCCTCATAAGCACCGCCTCCTCATGATGGCATGGGACCAACGTTCCCACCTCGCGTAATTAGGATGCTGCATGTGATCCCCGCGTCTACATTAGCTCACTTCATACCCCATATCCAGATGCATACAGCTCCCCAAGCAGCCCCAACCCAACAAGGAGTCCCCGCATACAACGTAGCGGGACAATGGCCAGCAAGGGGGGCATCATCATATCAAATTCCCCATCACCACGTCCAGCCCCACGCAATCCCCCCGATCAATGCTCCTCAAGCACAGCCCCAGCTGCAGCAACAACAACAACCACAACATTTTCCTTTTAACATCTCAGCCTTAGCACCACTCGTCGTTAACTACCCACAGGCACAACCTCCGATCACCTAGCCTTCGGCTTTTCAACCCGTGACCCAGCAATCTAGCTGGTATGCAGCTTCGCACCCCCAGCCCGTAGCTTCACCGAGCACACAAGATTGGGTAGACACTAAAAAATTGATGCAGGAATTAACAGATGAGGTAAAGCGCCTCAAAACCGTCGCTGATGGAGAGCTGAAAGTAGTAGACTTCTACAATGATGACCCTATCAACTCCTCTGTCCCACCATTAACTTTGCCCAAGGGTGTCCCTCTTCCAACGTTAACTAAGTATAACGGGGAGATAGACCCCAACGCCCACCTCATCACGTTCAGATTAGAGTGCGCACTCCTTCAGGCATGGCCCCACTCCATATTACGAATATTCCCCATGTCCCTTGCGGGAAGGGCACTCGACTGGTACCAGGCCTTGCCCAGGAATTCCATCCTTTCCCTGGACGATCTTCTACGCCATTTTGTGACCAGGTTCAAGTATAACTTGAAACTCGAAGCAATACTAGACAGCCTCATGTAGATCAAGCAAGCGCTGCTCGAACCGGTGCAGAAGTTCATCCAGAGATGGAGCGCAGCTCTCAACGAGTTGCACGACCCAATCTCTCTAACATATCTGCTCACGATACTGAAAGGGGCTGTTAATGACTTCTTCAAGTCCAAACTGTATTACCTCAATGCGCGTGATCTGAATCAAGCATTTGAGCAAATCAAAAACATAGAGGAAGCTGCTCAAAACAGCAACGACCCCGCATACCTGGCCTTCAGAAACCAACACACTAA
>MNCI01005810.1:993111-1095381 GCA_015680685.1 Gnetum montanum
TCACTTTTGTAGAGTCTAAGGACCTTAAGAGGCGTGAAACTAGTTTTAGGGTTTGTGTAAAGTTGTAGCTTGTTAGCTCAAGGTGTCTGGAGGTCATTTCAAGGTATTCCTAAATTTTTCCTCCTTCTTCCATGCTAGGTAGCATGGAGGAGGGAACTCCTAGTGTGGAGAATCTTAAGAACCTTGCTTTTTTCCATTTTCTATTATTTCCAACTATGCATGCAGGCTTCTAAGTTTCATAGCATTGTTTGCTAATACTTGATGTTAAAATTTGGTTATTTTAAGGGTTATTAAGCAATTTTTGGGCTTTTCCCATTTTTTCTATGTTGGGGCTTCCATGCTTAGCATGGAAAAATGGGGGAAAGGGCTTTTTAGCTTTTATGATCAAATTAGGTTATGCATGAGTGTTCATAGGGTTGCTAGTACTGGCCATTAGTGTCTAAAGTCAAGATTTGGTTATTTCAAAGGTTGTGTGAGGGTTTTCAAGCTTTTCCCCTTCCATCCACGTTGAGGATGGGAGGCTCAACATGGAAGAGGTCTCCCCCAATCAAGAAAGTTAGATCTAGGCCACATCAGTAGTCAATCAACTATGCATGTTAACCTATAGGGTTGCCGAGGTTGATAGTCAATATTGGGTGTTAAGATCCATTAGTTTGGAGACTTCTAAGTGCCTCATGTAGTCTCCCCTCTTTCTTCCATACTAGGTATGATGGCCCCAATGTGGATGAGAGGGGGATGGTAGTTTTGCACCATATTTGACCACTTTTAGGGCTTTTGAAGGCTCTAGAGGGTTCTAGCAGGGTTTAGGGATCATTGGGCTTTGAAAAATGGCTTCTAAGTAGTCAATTTAGGTCATTTTGGCTTTTCCCCATCCATCCATGCTAAGGGTGAGATGCTTAGTGTGGACTCACAAAATCTTAAACTTTTGATCAATTTTGACTAGTTTTGACTAGGATTGGTGAGATTCCAAGGCTGCCAGAGATGCTTGGATGAGTTCTAGATCATGTGGGCCCATTTTGAGATCAAACTTAGGCTAGATGGATGTTTGGGGGATAAGAATGGATGTTATCCCCCTTCTTCCACACTGGGCATTGTTGCCTCAGCATGAAAACCCATGATGTCTAGCTTCGTTAATGTCTTAGCCACTTTTGGGAACCTGGGGTTGAAAAAGGCAAGCTTTGACTACTAAAAATAGTAAAATAGTTGTATTTTAATGACTTTGTAAAATAGGAGGCATGTTTCCACATTGGGCATGATATCCCTAGTGTGGATGTATAGGAGTTAAGTTTGCGATATGGTTCTAAGTGTTAACATTGGAAAAAATCTCAACATTGATGCAATTTTTGGTCAAGAGAGAAGGCACAAGGTGGGGCCCACAATTCAAAAATTGAAAATTTTGAAAAGTAAAGTTGTTTCCCATTCAAAACCAATGTGAACTAGACTTCCCCCCCTTTGCACTTCACCACACTTGGAGTGATGGTGCATTGAATTAGCAGTTGGGGTTTCAAGGTGTGTGTTTAGGTTTTAAATGAGTTTTATATGTTAAATTTTGTAAGTTTTGATCATAACTATCATTCTACATGAACAATGCATTAGAGGAAATATCTAGTAGAGATTTTTGCTTCAAAGGACACCAATCTTCAATGTGGAAGCGTCCCATCTCCCCTACAGCCAGCGTAGAACTCTTGTCTTCTCTTAATCTTCATTATTCTCAGCGTTGAGCCTACCATGGCACTCAAGCAGCGAGGGGCAAAGAGCAAAAATTGTATGATCTAGAGGATGGATGAGCATTATAGGGAGCTATTAGAGGTTCCCAAGCTTATCTCTATCTAAGACTCATTTGTCACTACTCCAAGGTAGGTAGTTCTACCTATTTTTGCCTTTGTTTTCTATGGGTTTTCTAGTTTTTTGTTTCCCATGTGTTAAAGTTGTTTTTTCTAGATCTACTTTAGTGGAGGAATTAAAATGGAATTCTGATGAAATCCCACCTCCTATTTTGGCTACTTCCATACAGATCTATAGTTGTCTCATTGCTTTAGCTTTTGTAGATTCAATTTTGAAAATAGGGCTATTTCATGCCTTTTTCCTAAAATTTTGGGGTGTGGCCATTTTTTTAGATCTAGGCCTTAGGATTTGTTAAAATTAAATTTTAAGAAAATCATAACCCATTATTTTGGTGTAAAATTTAATGGGTTTTAATGGTTTTGGCTACTTAAACTATTTCCATGGCTATATGAAATCTAGGCTTTGAAATTTTTTAAAGTTTTGACATGAAAAGCAAGCAATGTTGTGTATTTTTTCTTGGGAGAACGGTTGAAAATTTGTAAAATTTAAGGTTATGGGTTTGTAGAAATTTTTTTGGCTTTCTAATAAATGTTGTCTCATTTAATTTGGATTCATAACAATGAAGTTATGGCTATTTTTCTAACATTGCGCAATTAGGTTTCTCATGCCCTTTTTTTTGTAATTGCATGTAATCTTGTGAATTTTTTCTAAGAAAAAAATAAATGATTTGGCTATTTTTTGGTAATGGTTGAGTGGGCCTTGATTTTGGCTTTCCAACAGAGGTGGAATCACTCTAATTGGACTTAAATGAATTTTCTATGAATTTTTTACTAAGCATGTGTAATAAGGATGTTTTTGCCATTTTCGGATTGTTGTACAAATTGAAAAATTATTCCTACATAAAGGAAAACCTTTTTGAATTTTTTCTCAGCATGGGTGCATAGTGTTTGGTTTAAGCTTTCAAACAGTGATTTTGGTTAATGGTGATGACTACAATTTTGGCTAAATTATGGTTATGTTTTATGAAGATATGGTTGTACATTTTTGGTTATAATTGTCATGACTATAGGGTTCATAATTTGAGGATTCTTTTTGTGGTGGAATCACTGAAATTAATGCATACACGAATTTTTAGTGAACTTTTTTTCTGGCTATGGCTATGTGAACAAGGCAAGGTGTTGATCATAGCACACTACCCATTTGGAAATGGAAGTGGTTGATATGTATAACTTATGTTTTTCTTTTGTCAACATGTAAAACTATTGCTTAATTTTTTTAAAAAGAGTACAAGATTTTTCTATTTTTAGCAAGCTTTTACTATGGCTACATGGGTTTTTCTAAGTTTATGATGCTTTTTCTAAATTTGTGCGTTTAGACATTTTTTCCAAGTTTATGCATGCTTTTCATAATTTAGATGTTTTTTCTAAACTTATGCATAACTTAGATCAAGGTTTAATTCTGGCTATATTGCTTTCACTATGATATTTTGGTTATGGTAATAGTGCTTTTATGGAATTTTCTTAAGCTAATTTAGATAAACACCAAAGAGCTTTTTATATAGGCTAATTTCACGTTTGACTTAGGATGTTTTTTCTAAATTTGTTAAGAAATTCCAATTGGTCATAATGTAATGTTATGCAAGGTTGTAATAATGCTTTCTTAGGGAATTTCTTAAGCTAATTCAAATAAACATCTTAGAGCTTTTTACAGAGGCTAATTTCACCTCCAACTAGATGTTTTTTATGAATTTGCTAAGTAATTCCATTTGGTCATAATGTTTTTGCTTTGTTTCATGTAAGGTCTTTTTGAGGTCCATCGTCATCATCATGGAGTTGGTGGGTATCTTGTGCTTCATTGGTCATCCCAAGAGCAACACACCACCACATGACATGCCTTTCTAAAAGCTCTTATTGTGGTTTGGGCCTAGTGATGAGTGGCGAGGTACCCCTACACTCAACCATACGAATATGAGCGTAACATGCTTGATCCGGTTGAACTTCTCAAACTAAGTGCCTACACGCCTCATGGAACACTTAAGGTTAATTATTCGTTGTCTTCCTAGACTTACTTGTATTTGTCATGGTGTATGGTTAAGTAAGTCCGAGGTATATGATTTTTATAGCTTTTCTGTTTTATCTCCTATGCTATTGAGGTGAAGGGTTGAAGAGACTAATTACTAACTCTAACTAACTAACTAAGTCTTAATTACCTAGCATCAGCATCCATTCCCACTTACTATTCACACCTTGAACCAATGCAACCGTGGTTACCAAACGCTATTCGTTGCTGGGATCACCACGCGTAACGCACGTGCTCGAAGCGGTCGTACTAAGGCACTTAACTGGGAGAGAGGGGTTGAGAAAGATTTAATAACTAATAAAGCATTTAAATGGAAAATAGTAAATAACAATAAATAAAATCCTATTTAGCCTATTCCATGCACTATAAGGTTTATCCAAGAAGTTTGTCTTTATTTCCGTACAAAAATATGCGTTCAGGTACAATATCTACTCGAATAAAGATCCATTCACTTTGGAGTTCCTACTACGCACACATGGAAAAGATTCTATCTCTGGAGGGATCAAACTGCCAGAGTTTCACTACGGTCTAAGCCTAGGATGAAAAACAAGGGAGAGCTGCCTCTTATTTATAGACTTTGTGGTGCACCGCAATATCGTGTATGCGATATTGCGGGGGACGACATGATATCGCGTGGGATGCGATATTGCGGCCCATGCGATATTGCGTCCCATCACCTAGGACAAAGGAATTCCTTGTCTTCCTCCTTAAGAACTTCAATGTGATGCTGTGGTCACAGTTGTCTATGGATGTAGTTGGGGTTGTAGTGGAGATCCCATTGCCTTAGGCATTTGACCTAATTGTTAGATTTATTACTAACAAACCATCTCCTAAGACAGCAGGGGGACCAATAGATGCCATAAGTTCACATTACCTTATAGAGATTTGGATGATGCCAGAGTATAGTTGGTATAATGCCAAAAATACTTTGATGGTGGTGCATAGAGCCCATACGTTATTCCAGAATCCTTCTAGCACCATGTATCATCTATAGGGGTGAGCATGGTTATTGTATTGCTTCTATGTTTTTGGCTTAACTACCTTCCCTAACTTCATCAGTTTTGCAAACTTCTTGAAGATACAAGGTTAATGATCAAGGTTTGATCATCAACAATCAAATCTTGGTAGTGGCACAAACTACTTTGGATGAATTCATCAAGAGTCCTCAAATCAGAACTATTGTGTATTAATAGTTAAGAAGGAACTTGATGCATATGCCTCAAGATTCAACCTCATATACAAGAAGTGCAAGGATGATAGAATGATGCACAGCTGGTGGGTAGATGCTGATAGCATGGATTAGACCCTTGTAGCTGGGACCTCCATTGAAACCACACTAAGGAAGAAAAGGAAAGGTAAGCGTAAAGGCGATAGCTTCTAGTGTTTTGTGGCTATAACTTTAAGTGTTTTATTACTTTGCTTGGTTGTCAGATTTTTTTATGTTGATGCTAAACTTTTGTTGTTGCTTTGCAAGACCTTCCACCTCAACTGATGTCACTATACCAGTTTCACTATACCCTAGCATTTTTGACCTTCCCAAGATCAAATATAGACACCATGTGACTTTTCAACTTAGGGAATAAGGCTTGGACCACTTATGAGGCATTTTTCAGCCACAAAAGTATAAAGTATGTGAAATTTCCTGTTGTGGATCACAAATTTCTCATTTACAAAGAAGTTCTGCCTCAAGTTTTCATGAGGTGAAAGCTATGTGATGAAGATTGGCTATAACATGCACATTTTTATGGTGTTTCAACATGATTTTTATTTATATATTATTTGATTTACTCTAAGTGTGAAAAAAGTAATTAATTATGAGTTAACTAATTAACTATCTAATGCCTTAATCTAATTATCCTAACATAAGCATCCAAGCCCACCTTTTGTGCATATCTTCAACTCATTAGAAACACTATTGGGTTATCAAGTGTTAGGCTATTGGGTAAACCAAGCAATAAGACCATTGGGATTACCAAGTATTAATGACATGTTTGAGGCAATGGTACTTATGTATGACTATTAAGTGCATTAATTAACCAAGGACATGGATGTAAAGTGCATAAGTAATAATGTGCATGAATGAAAACATTAAACTATTCTTAAGTGTTGCAAGGAGTTCCAAGAATCTTGTCTTTATTGCCAGCACATCAAAGTGTTCAAGTACATTGATGTTTGAATAAGGATCCATACAATCTTTGAAGTCCTACTATGGGAACTTAGAAAATATTGTAACTTTTATGGAAGAAAACTACAAGAACTTGGCTACCCTGTTGACTTAACATGCCATAAATGTGATGGGTATGCACATTTATATTGATAAGGTAGACACTACATCGATGCATTTAACCATGTGTTGATACATCTAACCATGCATCGATGATGATGTGTTGATCCATGCTTGTTAATGAAACCCATCGAGTGATTCATCATACCCCCATGACGAACTGTAAATTCATCCTTAAGTAAACAAAAACATGAACAAGTTTCTTACAAAATTAGAAAGGTATGGAATCACAAATTGATTGACTCTACTAACTAATTCTAAGTGCTAAATTATATGGAATTACAATGATTACAAAAATGGATGTTTGGAATAACAAAATATAACATCCCTATAAAAATGAACAAGTGGAATCTTGTAGTGGCTAAAGATAAAGAGAATATCAAAATGTGATAGGAGGTGGAGGCTCTTGTAATGCTAAAGAACCTTCTCTAGCCTTTAACACTTGTGGTGGATGTGGTTGAGACTGAGGCTATGGTTGTTCTACTACAGTTGCTACTTTAGGTGGAAGGTGAAAGGCATCTAACAATGTCTTCATCTTCTTCTCCTTACTATGTGGATTGTACATAGTCCACATGACTTCACCAATGTTGGCTAGTATGGGAATGTTCCATGGATAGGGAATTTTTGGAAATAACTCCTTCATGCTGATAAAACATGTAATGAATTATTTATGTTCAATGTCAAACATCTTTACAAGTCTTTTTAGTTCATGGTAGTCACTCATTCTTCTAGCTAGGTTCTCAGCAATCAATCATTGATCAGTAAACCAACAATTGAGAACTTCAAGCTTTGCATTAGCATTTTACAACTTCAAGCTTTGCATTAGCCTTGTAGAGGAGGTACGAGTTGGTCACCTATTTCTCTAACTTTGACCTTGGCCTTCTAGCTATCAACATCACCCAGTTTGCATCTCAAAGGTTGGCAATCTTCATGTATTCTATCATGTTTTCAATTTGTAACTCCTTTAGGTAGATCTTCACTTTGTTGTAGGCATTTAATCTATCAAAGATTGGTTGTCATACATCATCTCTTTACTGTAGTTGCTAGAGGACCTCATTCATTTTCCCCTTGGCTAGTTGAATCTCCTTCTCATTTACCTCCTTAAGGAGCCCAACTTGGTTCTTGTAGTGATTTTTCACTCATTCAAACTTTAGGGTCTAATTTTTCTAGGTGGCTACCTCTATGGTCATTTTCTAGTGAAGTGCTTGGATTCCCTCCATTGGCAGATTTCTATTCTTAACTACTAACCTCCTTATGTCCATGTTCACCTTGGTGAGCTACTCCTATTGCTATCTCACAAATTTGACTCTCTAGTCTTTTTTCTCCTCGACATTGCATAAGTGATGGATATCTCTAATCAGAGTTAGGTTCTCCTTGTGGACTTGTGCCAAGTCCTTATCGGTGTTAAAGGCAAGAGCCTCCAATAAGGATGTGTGAAAGACCACCATCTACTTGGTAGTCTTAGCCTCCTTAAGTTAATTCTAAATCTGCATGAAAGCTTCATCCCATGTAATGGCTTGGTTGAGAATAAAGGGATCAACCAAGCAAGCTCTTAGTTCTACAACTTCAACAATCAACAATCAATTTTCAGTAGTGGCTATCTCGAGTTGGATGTTTGCAATGATGTGCTTGCTCTTGATCTTTAGCAGCTTAAACTGGGTTGTTGTGATATCTTTCAGTAGATCAAAGATCTCTAGAAGTGGTTGCCCAATTCCCACCAATTGGGGATACTTCCTCATGTTGGACTAAACTTGGTCTTCCATTGCCTACTCCTATGGAAGCCTACACATCTTTAAGTGTAGCAATTTTTGGCATGATTTCCATAGGAGCATTCAAAGCTTCTGCTACTCTATTAGCCATCACCTCTACTATTGTTTCCTGTCCATGGTGCTGCATCACCACGACAGTCACCCCCTCAGCTTCCTCTAGGTGCACCAAAAAAGTGGCAACATGTTCAAAGATCTATAGGAATTACTGTTATCCAAGGATGGACATCATTACTTTCTTAGCACTTAGATTTGATCTCATGAGCACTTGCATGCATTATGTTGAAAATAATGATGTAGTCTCTTCTAGCTAGCTTATTGTCCTAGTTACTTTGTTGAGGTGGCTCAACACTAGCTAGTAGACTAATGGCTCTCCACCACTTGGTTATCTTTGCTGCTACTATAGGAGTTGTTCATAAAGTTTTCTCATGTGTTCTATTATTGCATGAGCCTTTGGCATTGTATCTTTAGTGGGTGGTGGTAGCAGTAGCTGTTCTTGTTCAAGCAGCTTAGCAGATGCTTTATTCTTCATCATTTCATACCAATATGTGGTAGGAGCATGCCATTTGCGTAATAGATTATACTTCCCATTTTACATAGTTTTTTAATCAGACATGGAAAGGGGAGCATCTTCCTCCCTCACTCATTCTCTTTGAAATGCCTTTCAATCTCTAGGAAGATGAGTTGGGGAAGGTTGGCTAGGAATTTTTTGCTTAGAGTAACACATGCATGGGTAGAGAAGGTAATAACCTTGCTTGGCCTCACTATTGGATTTGGGTGATAGGTTAAAATCTTAAAGTAGACTTTTTCTACCTTTGTGAGTACATTTTACTCCTTATAGTCCACTCCATAACATCATTGGATCCATTTCTTTTTGACTTATGGGTCTACTTGTATGGACATTTTTGTGAGTTTTGCCCCAGTGTCATGTAGTTTGAGGGCTGATGAAGTGTCATTTAATCAATGCATCAACTTGGCTGTGTATATGGGACCGCATATACGCGGTCGCGTTGATGCGGGCCCATTGACGTAGCCTTCCTGTGTCGACGTGGCCCTGTTTATGTAGCCGCCTATCCTAGCCTATAAATAAGAGGGTCTTCTACCTCATTTAGGCATCTTTTTATCAATTGTAGCTAGACTCTTGGAATTTGTTTTCATAGGAGTTAGATTATTTTCCCAGTGCATGCCCACAGTGTGATGCTTGTAATTGTATGGCACCTTTATTCAAGTGTGACGTAGTTGGACGCGCACATGACCGAAAATAAAGATTGAGATTACTTCATCATTGCAACATTCACTTAGTTTTAATCATTTAATTATTATTGTTAATTGTTATTATTATTTATTATTTTCTTAGTTAATATTTCTTTATCATCATTTACTATTCCTGTTGTTAAATGCAGAATGAGTATGACTTAATCATGAGCATTTAAGTGTGACTACTTGGTAACCCAACAGCATACCTGGGATCTACGCTTGGTAACCCTAGTAGTAGTCATGCACGAGGTCCAAGATGTGTCTAGATGATTAAGGAAAAAATGCTCATCGCACTTAGGTTAGCTTAGACTTCATTTCCTATTACTCATTAGTTTAATCAAGATTATTTTCCATTGTCTCTAGGAGTAGCACTAATTTAGGATCACATCATACGCCTCACTCTAGACTAAACCATACGTGACAAAGCAAATACTAGTCAAGGTGGGAAGGCAGCAAACTATGATCAACGTCTAACTATCTAGATACAATAACTAGCCTATTCACAGAGTTCAACCGAATCGTGCGTGAACGCTCATATTTGTATGGTTGAGCGTAGGGGTACCTCATCGCTCATCATTGGAATCGTTGCTGGGGATGGTGCTAGTTATCTAGATTTGTTATATCATACAAGGTCGATGTATAGAACTTAACGATATATCTCTTAGGAAGAAGAAATAATTATAAAAAAGTCACATATAAATTCACATGCAATTTCACAATCATGCCTCTCCTACAAGACTATAATAATGCCACATCTAGTGAGGCAGTTCATTGGAGAACCAACGAATATTATGACAATGAAGATTGGAGTATGCAACCTGAGGTGGAGGTTTCTTATAAACATAAACAGAGACAACATCAACCCAATGCACAAAAGCATAACTTACCCGATGACGATGAACCCCTACTGGCCACTACAAGCTTAACGAAAATACATGAGGCTATTCAAATAGCCCATAGGCTACCTATGCTTGATTTAAACAACTTTCCCAAGTTTTCAGGAGGCTATGATTCAGATCTGCAATAACATTTACAAGCCTTCTATGATGCCTGTACATGGAACAATATTGATAATGGGTGGAAAAAACCTAATCTCTTTCCTCTGACACTCGTTGGCCAAGAAAGAGTATGGTATAGGTCATTAAAACCAAAATCAATTCGACGTTGGCCGACAATGGTAGAACTCTTCAATGAAAGATATCAAACCTATGCGAGAGTGTTAGCCTTGAGGAGACAAATCCAAGAATGGAAACAAGCGCAACATGAACCCTTGGACATGGCCTTAGAAAGATATTATGCACTGTTAAACAACTGCCCAGGCCATGGGTTCTCCGAGGAAAGGCTAATGTACCATATCATTGATAGGCTTCGTAATGAAATGAGGGAGACCCTTGGGATGTACACCCAAGGTCAACTATATGAGCTACAAACCCATCAACTCCAAGAGCTTATTAAGTGGATAGCAAAAGAAGAAGGAGAAATAGCCAAATGGGAGAATGTTGAAAGTTCTCAACAAGACCAAATCTTAACTTAATAAGGGTCCATGATCATGAAGAGGAAAAATCAACTCACTTCAAGGAGGTGGACTCATCTTTGCCAATCCTGCAATCACTAGATGAAATTGAGGCAAAGATTAATAAGATGATGGACTAGGTACATCAAAGATGTGATAATATGCTAACAATAGTAGAGATACAGCTATGCCAAATCGAGAAACAGGACAGGACACCACGCGACAATCGAAAAAAAGGGTAGAAGATAATAAGGATAAGAACTCAACTGCCAATCATACGTATCAATGTAATATTTGCTTGTACGATCACCCCAAAGGTCAATGTCCAATCTTGTCACATTTACGTGACCATTGGGAAGGAATGTTACATCTAGAGTTCGTACAAAAATACTGTGTCCAACCACAGTGTCAAAAACCTCAGTCATGGAGGAGGCCACCACCAACTAGACCATACCCTTCGTATGTCCTAGCACCAAATTCTTATTATGTTCAACACCCTATTTCTCCAACAAGATCAGCATCCTCTACCTCACCTCATCGTTATCATTCTCCTGAGTACTATCCACCCATGTCCTCTCCAACAAGATCACCATCTCATGTGCCTTACACTTCTCCTCAACCTCAACATTCTCATACTTAATCCCCTTCTACATCACCACAAGCTATGCCAGAAGATTTTGCACCACAGCTCTAATCCGCAAATGTTACTTGTGCTGCTACTGTCAATAGTAGTAGAGGTCCTTCACAACATCGAAGGCATCCCTTCTTTAGATGTGACCATCGAAAGGGACACCACAGTTTGAAAACCACTGCATTTTCCAACTCAGCACAAATCCAACACTATGGTGCATCTTCCTCTTCGAGCCCAACACCTCATGTTACTCTATCTGGGCCACCAATCAACACTCCAACCACCATGGGGCCCAATGAATATTGCCACATGGGGCGACATGTTGATCCTTGCATACTATCTTACGGTCGCAAGTACCATAGTGGGTCAACTCCTTATAAATTAACCACATCTTATAACTTGCCCCACTATGTCAACTCTAATCAAGTGTTTGAACCCCAATGGGGTAAGTATGACCAGGTCCCAATATTTCCAACATACAAGGGTCCCAACCTTCCATTTATTAATTCTAGCCATGCTCAACCGTTTAGTTATGGGGGGTATCCTCCATTCTAACAACACAATTAATAAATGTTTTCTGTTTCTTTAATTTTTCAACTTTTTGTTTTCCAATTTTTCACCTTTTAATTTATTGTATTATCTTTTTGTCTTTTTATCTTTTTATGAGTAATCTCATCTATGAATAAAACACTCATGTGGATCATTGGTTGCGCTGTGTTCTATGTTATTAAGTCTCGGGCGATCAATTATGTGGACAGTGAGCCCATTGCACCCACTCATCCATTCTACAAATAAGAGGGTCTGTTCGAGGGTACAGTGATATTCTTGACATTCTTAGAACTTAAAATTAATTTTGTGTTCATTATACCCAGAATGAAGAAGGATGGACCAAGAGGGAATGATTAGGGTGTGACATCAAGGGGACTTGTGGATTCTCTTTGGTGACGTCTATGGGAGTTGTCATGCAACATGGTTGTACTAAGATCCTTGTAGATCTAACAAAAAATGGGAGTAAGAGTAATCACAAGGGCATTCAAAAATCCAATGCTGTTCTAGGGGGTCCCACTGGAAAGACATGCATCCATGCCTGATGGTTGGCAGCTTCTCTGGATTCAGTATTCAAAAAAAGAGAAATATAGAAAGAAAAGAAAAAGAAAAAGGAAGTGCCACAAAACGAAAATCACTCCTCCCTTGAATAAAACACCAAATGATCGTACGCCATGTTGTTATGGCACTCTCATAGTTGCTCATCATGGGATGAAACAATGCAATGTCATTGATTAGAGGAATGGACTTGGTCCTGATCTTGGAACGATGGGTTGATGACATGTTAATCATGCTTTACACGCAGGATTCATTATGCCTTGAGTTAGTTACCTCACACCCCAATCTCTGCAATCCCTTCTTTGATTCATTCCATCTCGCTGTTCATGTATTTGTGTCTCATGTCTTGTATAGCATTGAATTCATACCTCATCACGGTGGTATCAACATGTGTGTGTTTTGTTGCATCGGTGTAGATTACATTTAACCCTTCTAGTGCCTACGGACATCTTAAGGTGTGGTTACACAAGGGCATATAGGTTGGAACCTGCTTTGGGGAGGATCCACTTGCGTGAATTTTGTAATTTGTACATTGTTGCACACCTCCACATCATCTTATACCATTCGAGTATTTCATTGCCAAATCTATTCTTTCCTTTGTCATTATTTTATCAAATGTTTCTCAAAAGCAGGTCTAACATTAAACTTTTAGGGCAACTTTCTTGAATGAATTTCTAACTCTAAAATCACACTAAGTAAAGAATGCAATATTTATTAAAGGCAATGAGTAAGGTATAAAATCATTGAACTTTTTCAATAACCTTACTAACGATTGATCCTTGTGTGATTATAGATGGCCCCTAAAAGACGACGACACGGAGGACCTTCTCAAGGTGCAACCGAACGACCTAGGCAGAGAAGAAGGCCAAGGACCTCATGTAGAACATGTAGAGTAGAAGGCCATCATTTAGCATCTATCATGAAACTCTTGTTACTACATAATCTATCCAAGCAAAGGGAGGAGAGGTCAGGGCCCAAGCCTATAAAGAAGAATGATGGCTATTTATGGCATGGGATGTCAAGGTCAATCAAGTGTTCCCGCAGCTGCCATGTCCATGAAAAGTGCCGACTCCATCAAACATTGGAACATCAGCATGGACAACTCATAATCCTCAAATAGATGAGGAGAAACATTAGGTGCTTCTTCAATGGTATCAATCTTAGAAGCCTGATGCATAGGACAAAGGGAAGGCACCCATGGAGGAGCCACCACTACCAAGACCCCCATGAGTTCCACAAGTTTTGTCTTTTGTGTTTGTGTCCAAATTTTGTTTAATTCTCCACTGCCGCATGAATAAATTTCTAGTTAGTCCATAATCCCATACCTATCCACTATGTATTCAATTGAGCTTGTTCCTCACTTTCTTTGACTCGAGGACAAGTTTTTACTCAGTCGTGGGGGTATGATAAAGTGTCATTCAATCAATGCGTCGACTTGGTCGCGTATACGAGGCCGTGTATACACAGCTGCGTTGATGTGGGCCTGTCGACGTAGCCTTCTTGCATTGACGTGGCCCCATTTACGCAACTGCCTATCCTAGCCTATAAATAAGAGGGCCTTCTGCCTCATTTAGGCATCTTTTGGTCAATTGTAGCTAGACTCTTACAGTTTGTTTTCGTAGGAGTTAGATTATTTTCCCAATGCATGCCCGCAGTGTGATGCTTGTAATTGTACAACACCTTTATTTGAGTGTGACGTACTTGGACGTGCACATGACTGGAAATAAAGATCGAGATTACTTCATCATTGCAACATTCACTTAGTTTTAATTGTTTAATTATTATTGTTATTTATTATTTTCTTAGGTAATATTTCTTTATCATCATTTACTATTCCTGTTGTTAAATGCGGAATGAGTATGACTTAATCATGAGCATTTAAGTGTGACTACTTGGTAACCCAACAGTGTACCTGGGATCTACGCTTGGTAACCCCAAAAGTAGTTGTGCATGAGGTCTAAGATGTGTATGGATGATTAAGGAACAAATGCTCATCACACTTAGGTTAGCTTAGACTTCATTTCGTATTACTCATTAGTTTAATCAAGATTATTTTCCATTGTCTCTAGGAGTAGCACTAATTTAGGATCACATCATACACCTCACTCTGGACTAAACCATACGTGACAAAGCAAATACTAGTCTAGGTGGGAAGGCAGCGAACTACGATCAACTTGTAACTATCTAGATACCATAACTAGCCTATCCACGGAGTTTGACTAGATTGTGCGTGAACGCTCATATTCGTATGGTTGAGCGTAGGGGTACCTCGCCGCTCATCAAGGGCCTTTGTAATGGCCTCAATGGAATAGAACACATTGATTTCTTTGATTTTTACTATAGAATCTACCTTTTAGTTCTAGAAGAGATAAGTTTCTTCGATGTACCACTTGCCACTAGAAGTAAGGATGGACCACATGGGAGACCCTTGCAGTTGTTTCTTAACCTCCTTTTGTGCCAAGTCCAAAATGGAGCCAAAGTTGAGTTCCTAAAAAACACCACTTTGAACTTCCTTAGAGTGGATTTGCTTAAGGTAGGCTTTGATCAAAGTGAATTCTAGATTTAGTCTTGGCCTTGGCACGTCATCTTGCCTTGATTAGCCTATTTTTGTAGTGGAAATCTAACAAACAGAAATCACTTCGGGCTCCTCTTAAAGTAGTCTAGTGGCATGTATCTCTACTTTGCCTTCTTGTGGTTGCCAGCCCCTTCCCCCTCTCAGTTGCTTCTCCCATGATTGGGATGGTCCTTCTCCCTGTGGTTTCTTTGACACCATTTATGATCACAAACATAGCCAAGGGTTAGGGTCTTATGTGTAATATTCAATACTTTAATACCTTTTCCCATTTAGGCTAGTTACACTGAGGCTAATTTGTGATCATGATAGATTAATTATTTTAATATTATTTATTCCAATGGCTACTTGAGTTTGTTGGTGAGGTTTAACTTATGTCAATTGGTGATGTTTACTATTATTTTATTAGTAAAACTACTTGAGAGTTAGAAAAATTTCAAAAAAATTTTCCATCATAAACTATAGGTTTATGGCCCCCATGATGTAAAGCTCACCTCTAATACCTTAAGGTCAAAGAACAAGTTGAATTGGCCAAGCAGTTAGGAAGTTATGATTTCAAGAAGGCTACGGGCTTTGAAAATTGAAAAAACTTCCCTAGCATTATGATGCAAATGTGAAAATTTGGCTAAGTCTTGTTGCGTATTTATACTATTTTTTTTACATCAATGGGGATGCATCAATGCATTGGGTTGCATAGATGTAGCTAAAAACAAATAATTTTTACAATGAAAAATCTAAGAAAAGAAAGAAAGTTTTTCCATGAAATTAGGGTCCAGAGAAAGCTAGAAAAGCCTTGATTAAGGATAAAACATTGAAGAGGGCTTGGCATGCATTTGGAAAAGGAGATTTGGATGAAGATAAATCTCAAGGAGCATAAAAACTGGATGTTCTATGGTAAAAAAATAGTAGGTTTGAGTGTGAAATGACTAAGGGATAGGAAAGTTAACCATCCAGGCTAAGGAGTATGCAAGTGGAGCCTCCCCATAGTAGGCTTATGTCCATAATATCCTTGCATGTCCTCATACCAAGGAGTCAATGGATCCCGAGGATGATGAATGGCTATGGATTATTTAAAATTGAATCATCCAAGACACCATCAAAGAATTAAGACATAATAAAATGGACACATTGATTAAACATGACAATAGACAGTGAAATGGTAAATGGATTAAAGTGAAGGGGGAGAGAGAGAGAGAACATTATGGAGTTCCTTGGTTTGTTCACATGAGATCCTTGTAGAGTTTGTGATTAAGATGATCGTGGAAACACCACATCCATAGGTGGAATCAAGACCATCCACTTCTAGTGGCTTTACATTGGCAAGTTGAGACCATTCAACCCCCTAGAGCTCACGGTGACCCCAAAAATCACACATCATTCCAAATAGAGAAGAAAAAAGAAGCATGAAGTAAAGAGAACCTTAGTTAGAGGGGTGCCTTTAGGCATGGGTAACATGTCTTTTCAGCCTCATAACTAGTGTTTATAGCTCATTATTTGGTCTAAGGGATGTGCTTTGAATTCCCATGTTGTTTTTTGTTCATGGAAACCACACCATGCAAAGACATTACTTCTTGTTATTGGTCAATAGTAGAAATTATGAGGAATTGATGAGAATACCCAAAAACTCTAGACGGTCGGTAGGTACAAAAGGTGAAAAAACCCTTGAAGCCATATCCTTGCCAATTCCACTTGATTTGTTCTAAGTCTAGGAGCACCAAGCTCACAAGTTTGTTCAATGTTGTTATTAAAAAGGAGCCCATGCTTTCAGAACATAAGAAACACCATGTAGATTTTATTAGAATGGATGTATGTCATGAGCTCACAACCTAGTATCATGAGAAACCAAATGTCCCATTAACTAATGTCAAAATTCAATGATGAAATCCAATCATTAAGAAATTAATTTAGATGATAGAATTTGATTAATCTTCCAACAATAAATATTTGCATTGCACCAAATTCCTGAGGATAAGAAAGAAAAAGAAGACATGTAAGAAAAATCCAAATAAGGTAAAATATAGAAAAAATTGTAAAATATATATGAAAATAAAAAGCGTATGAACAATAATGTAATCAAAAAGTTGAAAAATTGAGGAGCCACTTCATAGAATATCACCCTAGATGGCCATCTTCCCCATGACTAAGTTGGAGAGGAAAGATTCGAAAGATTGAGTATGCTTGGTCATCACTTGAGGCATTATTTCCACTAATTTTTTTTGGTTTGAGGAAAGGTTTAAGTTGTTGGGTGTTAATTAAAAATTTGTTATTTGGGTTGTTAGGATGGTATATCATCATGACCCCAGATGGAAACGTTTCATATATGATGTAAGGGTCCTTCCATAACATTTAAAATTTAGTACATTAAGGTACATGCTTGGAGTTCCAGTAGAACACCTTATCTCCTAGTTGAAACTCTACTTTCCTTATTCTAAGGTCATGGTGTTGCTTGTTATGTGCCTTGTGCACTTCATTCAATGAAAGGGCCACTAATCTATTCTCATCTAGCACTTTAAGATTCATTCATCTTTCTCTTTGGGCTAGACTTAGGTCCAAGTCAAGGTCACAAGCTATTGAAAGTGTACAAGCTCAAATTAAATGGGAAGAGTTAGAAGTTTCCCATACACTAACTCATAGGAAGAGTAACCAATAAAAAGTTTCCATGTTGAACGATAAGCCTAAAGACAATGTTGAGTTTATTGCTCTAGTCCTTCCTATATTTACTAATTGTGCCATGTTAATATCTTGGTAATTTCCCTATTGGTGACCTTGGCTTGACCATTGCCTTGGGGGTGGTATGGAGTTGTTAATTTATATTCAACCTCTAAGTGTTGCATGAGCTTCTGAAAGGTGGCACTAGTGAAGTGTGTTTCATTGTCTAAAATTAGTGCCCATGGCATACCAAATCTATTTACAATAGTTTGTTGTACAAACTAGGCTATCATAGATGATGAACAATCGATGAAGACCACAACTTATGCCCATTTTGTATAGTAGTCAAATGAAGAAATTGGTATTTCTTCTTGTGGTCCCACTCTTGTGGCATCTCTTATTTGAGTAGATAGGAGAGGATGTTGTCATACTAGTTCATTTCTTTGGAAGTTTGAGAATAATCAGCACCGACAAAGAGGAGTTCACCAAGAAATTGATCAGATAGTGGGCTCTCATCCTCTTTGTTATTCCATCTTAATTAAGACAAGTGATTATCCACCACATTCTTGGTTCCCTTGTAGTCAACCATTGTTAAGTCAAACTCCTAGAGGATCACTAGCCACTATATGACATGAGGGCTTACTATTAGCTTGTTTGTTAAGAATTGGATGGCACTATGATCAATGTGCACAAAAATTTCTTATTCAAGCACATAGTGCTCAAATTTCTCTAATGCATACACCACTACCATAAGCTAATTTTCAGTGGTGGTGTAGTTGAGTTATGCATTGACAATGCTTCTACTTGCATAGTGGATGTAGTATGGACATGTTTGATCATCCATTGGTGTAAGCACAACCCCCAAGGCATAACTGGATGTATTTGTCATGATGTGGAATGGCCTGGACTAATCTAGTACTCATAGAATCAGAGTTTCAACAAGTTTTTGCTTCAACTATTGGAATGCATTTTTGCATTCCTTAGTCCAGAAAAATGGTGCATCATTCTTTGTAAGTTCTACCAAATTCTTAACAATGTTTGGGAAGTTTTCGATGAAGTGCTTGTAATAGCCAATGTGACCAAGGAATGACCTCACATCATTCACTATCTCTAGTTATCTAGTTATTCTGTAGATAATCCTTATTTTCTCTAGGTCTACCTTGATCCCTTTGTTCAAAATTTGATTCCCCAAAACAATGCCCTCTTGGACCATTAGATGGCTCTTTTGCCAATTGAGCCTTAATTAGTCTCCACACATCATTGAAAAACTTGCTCAAGGTAGTCCAAGGCAAGGTAACCTCATAGGTAGAGAAGTCATCCATGAATATTTCTACCCTATTGCCAATTTATTATTGGAAGATGATAAGGACCAACTGTTGGAATGTGGCAGGAGCATTGCATAGGCCAAAGGACATCTTTTTGTATGCAAAAGTTCCCTAGGAACTTGTGAATGTTGTCTTGGCCTAGTCCTTTAGCACAATTTGGATTTGGTTATAGTTTCTATAGCCATCTAGAAAGCTACAGTAACAATGACACATGGTAGTATTTAGCACCTGATCCACAAATGGCAATGAGAAATGATTTTTGTAAGTGGTCATATTCAATAGTCAAAAGTCTATAAGAACTCTCCACTTTTCTTCTTTGTTTGGCACAATAACAAGTGGGATAATCCACTTGCTATCTGAAATGGGGTAAATGAACCCAACCTTGAGTACTTATTCAATTTCCTCCTTGGCGATTTGCTTAAGTTTTGAATTTAATCATCTTTGTAGCTACCTCTTTGGCTTGATGGAGGAGTCTGCATATATTTTATGTTAGCATATTCTTAGATTGATTTCTACCAACTCATGATATGACTAAGTGAAGGCTATTGGTCATTTGTTCATAACTTCTAGCAATTTTGTTTTCTATATTCAAGCAAGTGTGGAATTAATAATGACCACTTTACCATTTTTTAAGAAAGCATATTCCATTCCTATAAATAGAGCCTTCAACTCAAGGGGCTCTTACTTGAAAGTTTTAGGAATCTTTAATTCTTCCTAATTACTTTCATTTTGTTCATTGTAGAGTTGGTGATGAATTTACTCCAACTTTTCCATGCTTTTAACATATGAACTTGTAAGGCTCTTAGCTGGTTCCATGCATATTGTTGATCCAACCTCATTATCTATGGTTAGTCACTAGGTACCTTCCTATTTAGTGGCTACTACATACAAGCACCTCTGGCTCTTAGTTGTCTCCACATACTAATTGCATGCTTGAAAGGATGTGCCTTTAATGATTCATAATCTTTGCATGCAATAGCACCCTATGTCACTATATGTAATGCATTGAACTCTTTTCTTCTCAATCTTTCCAAACTCATTTTCCTTGGAAATTTCTATGCAAAGGTCTTGAATCCCCAACTTGTCATCGATGGTATTTAGCCATGATCTTTCCATGATAATAGGAAAGTCCCCTTTGCAATTTTCCACAAGGATCATTAGGAGGTTGGTAGGATAGGACCACCCAAAAATAGTGGTCACAATGTCTTTAATCAATGCTAGAGGAATAGTGATGGATTGGTCTACCAAACCCAATTTGATGTTGCTCTTTTTTAGTGGAAATAGGTTCCAAGCTTTGTACATTTCTTGTAAAATCAAATTAACATCAAAACCTAAATGCAAAAGAGCCTTACATGGTTCATTTTTGGTGATCTACAAATAAATAAGAGGACTCCCAGGATCAGACCTCTTCTTGGGAAGATGGCTAGCCTTGATTTAATCTGTGACCATGTGGATCAACATGATAATGTGCAATTGGGGAGTGCTTTGATTTGAAGTCTACTTGATGGGACTTTCAGAGGTTGAAGTAGTAGGGTTAATAATCATAGGTGTTGGTGAGGGCTTTGTGGGGCTATTAGTTTCAAATAATGGTCTCTTGAAAGGCTTGGATTTAGGATCATTTGGTTGAGGAGCTGGTTGTAAGTTTATTGCCTTTGTAGTATTTCTTTGCTATGGCTGGGTAAGTATTTCACTCTGCATGGATGGAGTAGGTGGCTGAGGAGTTGATGATGATGATGTAGGAGATGAATGTTGAGGAGGATAGAAAGGGAATGGAGACTCCCTCCTTAGAGAAGGAGCTTTGTAGCATTTTGGAGGATAATAATGGTGTGAAAAGGAAGCATGACTAGAAGAGTTGCATTAAGAGATTGGTTGCTAGACATAGTACCCATAAGGATTAGGTTGGTGATAAGGGTACTACTACCTTAGAGGTGGTATCCCCCATGATTATGGATGTTGCCAATGTTGGTACTATTTTTGTCATTGAGGTGGTGCTCCACTTAGGTAGCAAGCTTATTGGTGTAGTTGTTATTGATAATTTCCTTGTGGATAAGGTAACTTCTTGGGTGCTGGCTATTTTGCCAATCTAGGATTTAAAGCGTACACCCCAAATTTCTATAAGTATGACAATATAGGGCAATAACACTTGGGATATTTGTATTGATAGATGTCACACCCATCATCATCAGATTTAGAATCTACAATTTCCTCTACTATTGCAGCTTTATCCTGATCTTTGCAATGTTCATTTTTAGCCTCCTCCTTCTTCCTTTGCTCATGGCCACTACGTCCTTTTTCTCTATGTTCCTCTATGATATTTAGAGTAGATTGGAACTTCCCATCCAAGTAGTCCCACATCTTATCAACCTTAGCTGATATTTCAGTAATAGATTTTTAAATTGGCAAGGTTTTCCTTTGCACCACTTCATTAGGTAATGTATCTTGTTCATTTTCATAGAAATGGACCTCCCTTTTGTAGATGGAGGTGTCTTTGTTGTATTTTTTTGCACTTTCTCATTTTTCAGTTCTCCTTATTCTTTTGACACTTGCTTAATAAGCCTTTGAATTTGATGAACCCTTAGATCAAAAAGTATTCATTGGACATAGATCCCAAAGGTTATCCTAATTTTAGTTTTGAGCCCATTTATGATATGGTGTAGTTAATCTCATTGAGAGTATCCATGGCCTGGGCATTAGTGCAACAAAGATTAGTACCTACCCATAGCCACATCCAAGGACTCATGAGTGCCTTGTTTCCACCCTTGGATTTGCCTCCTCAAATTGAACACTCTGGAGTATTTTTGGTACTTGTTATTGAATAGCTCTTGCATCGTACTTTATCACCAAATAGATTCTAGTTCCAAGGACTAGTAGTAGCTTTTTGCTTCCTTTATGAGTGTTCTCGAGAATAGTTTCATCTTTTGCTATATGTTTTCCGCATTTTGAAAGGCATAGGCATCATGAAAGGCTTGCAAGCAAGTTTTTGGATCTAAATTATATCCCTACTTGAACTTGAAGATATTATTCATAACCAATCATTTAATACAACTAATCTTGAAATGCTTGGTTGGAATCCTAATAGCCTATAAAATATTCAACATGTTTTCAGTAGTTAGTAGGAGCTCATCATAGTCATAGTGGTCCTTGTGGCTACTATCATGGCCCTGATGCCTATGATAAGTTCTGTTATGCCTTTGTTCTTTGTGATGTTCACCCCATGATTTCTTATGCCCCTAATCCCTATTGTCTCAATGGAATCTACAATCATCCCTATCTTGCCATTCATCTTCATCATGATTTTTGTTGTCTTTACTTTTGTTGTTGGAGTTGGAGGAGGAAGATGACAAGGATGATGATGAAGGTGAAGAGGAAGGACAATTAGCACCAAAACGATGCCTATTGCCTTCTCTTCTTCGATCCCTATCCCAATCACCATGTTTGTCTTTTTCCTGGTGCTTATCATTGTTCTTGCCTTTAGATGAATGGCTATGGTTATCTCCTTTTAAGGCCTCCTGATCTTTAGACACATTCTTCCCATCACCAAGATTGTCCATGGTTGACTGCAACCATTGGTTAAGGGTCTCCCCATCAAAGAGAAGAGGATAATCTATGTATTGGGAGGTACCCAAAAAGAAGTCCTTGCCTTCTTTATGCATTTGCAAGAATAAGTGGATAGAAAAGGTTTTTCATTTTGAAGCCTCCTATCTGACCTCCATTTTCTAATCTTTCTTTTTTTGGGCCTCTGTGGGATGATAATCTTGATAAGCATGGTCTTGAACCTCATATTTTGCATTGAGTTTGGCGATACTCAACTTGATGAGATTGTTTAAAAGCATCACTGGAATAGATTAGTCAGGAGGTAATACAATGTTACATTCCATGTTCCTCCATCATAGCTGTAAGTCCTGATGTAGGATGAAGATGAAATCTGAAGTATAGGCATTTGCCTAAGTATAGAAAACTTTGAGCTATTGGGGCATTGGTGTCTTTTGACCTTCTTGTCTTTGATTGGATTATCTTAGAAATGGTGGTTGATGAGCGGTGGAGTAATCCAACATCCAACCATACAAGTTAGAAATGTTCATGCGTAGCCTGATCATAATATATGAACAAGGTAATGTGACTATGCTAGCAATTGGTTTAAGTTCACGATCATTATCTTCCCATGTGAGCTAGTAAAATTTATGAGTATGGTTTAACTCATGGTGAGGTGTATGATAATTGATGTTGTGTAGGACATCTTTCTCTTAGTAAACATAAGGTAAATAAAAGTGGTTCCTACATCTAAGTAAATAGTAAATAGATCTAGTCTATCCTAGGCAATGGATATCCATTCCTAATTCTCCACACATATCTTGGACTTATGTAATCATTACTAGGATTACCAAGTACTTTGCTACTATGTGAACCAAGCAATAATACTACTGGGTTGCCAAACAATCATACTTTACACTCAAAATCAATTGTATCCATTTTGCTTAATAATAGTAAAAGTAAAGTTCATAGGAAAGTAAGCAATAGTCTAAGTGAAAATAGTAAACATTATTATAGGTAACAATAAAGAAACTAAGTGTATGCTGCAATGGTGAAAAGTAATCTCGATCTTTATTATTGCTCACATTTGTGTCCAAGTACAAGACACTTGAATAAAGACTCAATACAATCACTTAACATCACACTATGGGCACACACTCTATTGCTAAGCTACAAAAATAAATTACAAGTGTTTTGGTGATGTTGGAATGAAATTGTTTGGATTGTGCACCTAAGTGTTGTATTTATAGGCCTACACGTGTCCACGATATCAAATATTCAACATTGTAGCTTGTGCCTCGATATTAGGTATACAATATTGTGGCTTTAATATCAAATACCCAATATTGTGGCCATTGAAAAATTCACTTTATTATACTCCCATGACTAATTGAAAACTCTTCCTCAAGTTAAAACAAAATGAGAATAGAGTTCCTAAGAAAATTGGAAGGTAGATTTACATGACACTAACTAACTATATACATGACTCTTGAATACTACAGTGGTGTTTACAAAAAATGACACAAGATATGACATGATAACTTTAACAAAAAATAAAATTTGGTGAAGCTTGATGTAGCCTTATGTAGTTCCTAGTGGAGGTGGCTCTTCTATCGGTTGCTTCCCCTTATCATCAAGCTTCTAAAATTTGTATCGATTTAGGAGTGCTTGAAGCTATTCCTCCTCCACTCTTGGGTCATGTACTATCCATAGTTGTTGTGAAATGTGTAATAGAATAGGTACATCCCATGGACATAGTAGTTGCAAAAAAATTTGATTTTCCTTGACATAGCAAGCTACAAACTACCTTCTTTCCTCTTCAAATGTTTTGGCCTTTTCATGTGATTCATAATAATCAGTCAATCTTTTGGCTAGGTTTGCTGAGACATATTTTTGCCCTTAGTAGCCAATCTTCGAAGCTTCTAATTCATAGTTTACCACTTGGAGTTTTTATAAAGAATGTTTACAATCTGTGAACTCTTTCTCATACAATTTGTACATGGCTACTACTTGTTGTTCTAGTTTATTTCTAGGCCTACCTGCTATCAACATAGCCAAGTTAGCATAACAAAGATTAGCTAACCCCATGTACTCTTTTAGGTCCTTGATCTATAGATATTTTTTTAAACTTTCACTTGGTGGACAATGACATAACTATCTAGTATGGATTGTTAGTTAGGATTTTGTGCTAAAATGGAACTAATTTTTCCCTTTTTCATTTGCATCTCTTTCTCATTAGTCCAGAAGTGTTTCATGTTTCTTTTTCTCATTCTACCATGATCTTATTTCAATAATTGATTTTTATTGATGATGTGAACCTCTTTTATTGAGAGGATTCTATTTTCTTGTGTGAGGTGGCTCATGTCTTGGTTGACTCTTACTAGTTGTTTTCTTAACTGATGGATGCTCTATTTTAAGATGCTTTTTTTGCTTTTCTATAGTGGTCAACCACATAGTATTAGTAGTAAGTTGTTTATTATTTTCTTGAATAGTAGTGAGTACCTTAGCATGTGCATACATTTGGGCTTTAGCTACTGAGGAATTTCACATTGCTTTCTCCTTCTCCATTGTCATTTGTTTGTTTTGCTCAATTAGGAGGTTCATCTACTCTATCCTGAACTACTCTATTTGGTCAAGTACAATGAATTGTATGGGATCTCTACATTTAGCTCTTAGGGCAACAAGCTCTTCTTGGAGTTCATGGATTTCTACTTCTGCATGCTCTACCCTAGGCTCCATCATGACCAGTTCACCTTTGGTAGTGATTAGCTCAAACTATATTGTTGTGACATCACTTGGGATGTAAAAGAGTATTGCCGTTACTTGTCCAGTCTCTAGTAGTCTATTGAGCATATTTTAATGGTTTGTAGGAGTCATTGAGGTTTCAACTAGCACTTGAGCATCTCTGGATTTTGTTAGATCTACAGGTGGCATAGGTACATTGAAGGACTCTTTGATGTGATCAATGATCACCTCTGCTACTCCTATTGCATCTTGGTGTTGCATTACCACAATTGTGGCTTCCTATCTAGTTTCTAGCATCACTTGGAATGATGTAGCATTCCTAGATATCTGTTGTGACCATTGGACATTTCCTCATGACTACAGTTAAATCTATTTACTTGTTGGATTTATTAAAATTTTGGGCTAGATGGTAATATCTATAACTTTATAAGGGTTAGCCTCATCTCTTGTTCTTCAACTAATGGCTTATGCAATCTATTACAAATGACTCATTGATGGCTTGTAATCCTATGGTAGTGGTGGTGAAATTTGTTGTTGTTATTGTTCTTGTTGCTATTTCTCTTGTTGCTGACCACTAGATCCTACTTGTTGTTGTTGTTTATTCTATGTGGTCTTCCCAACACCAAATTATTCCTTACCATGATGTTTCCTTTGTGAGATGGTTTGAGTAGTTTAGCATATGAAGCATTTTGGGCTCTCTTGAAAACATTGTTGGTGTATCATAGGATTCTAGCTCACTTGCATAGCTTCATTATGAGGCAAGGGAATGGATGTGTTGGCTTTCATTCCTTTCTTTCTTCAAACCACTTTTGGATTTCCATAAAGTAGAGTTATGCAAGGTTGACATTATATTTATCCATTAGGATCACATTTCCTCTAGCCACATAACTAGATATTATATTGAGTCCTTTTGTTAAGAACAAGTGATAGGTGCTAATTTTAAAGTATATTATTTCCTCTAGAGTTAGTTTATTATAACCCTTATCTTCTTTTCCATATGCTCGTTTCAACCATAATTTCCTAGTTTCAACATCCAATCTAGTAGATAGATGTGCTATCGTTGCCCCTTCATTGGGTATGTTTAGAGCTTTCGTGATTGCCTTGATTGAGAATAAGACTAAGACTCCTCCAATGTTAATTGTGGTGCCCACTTCTTTATTATGCTACGATTGATAGGGTTCCCCAAGGTACCATTTGCCACTGTTAGAGAGGATGGGCCATAATGATGATGCCTTGAGTTGCATCTTTACTGCTTCTAGGGTAAACTTCACAAATGGGACAAAGTTCATCTTCACAATTACTATGGTCAGGATGGATCTTTCTTGAATGTCTTGGAGGTAGTCTTGTGATAATGTAAAGCTTTTTCCATTCACTTGTGATTCCTATACCTCTCCTTGGGCTGATTGTCCCATAGTAGGAGTTTCTTGATGGATACTAAATGATTGGGCTTTCTGCTTCTCATGTTCTGGTTCTTGTCCTCTTGTTCTACCTCTACCTTGACCTCTTGGTCTCTTACTTGTGACTTGTGAGGGTCCTCCTTGTTCTCCTCTCTTTGGGACCATCTACAATCATTAAGGAATTGGGCATTATTAGAAGGTTTTTTCTAATTTTAAAACTTTCTTACTTTCTCATACTTTTAGTTAGATTAAGTTCTTAGTCATTAGGATTGTAGAGTTAGATAAATTTCCAAAAAGTTGGTCCATAAGTGTTAATTTCCTCATAACCCTTTACAATTATCTATTTGTTCCTATGTATGACTCATAAGGATGATTATGATTCTTGAAGAGCATTCTTTAAGTGTTCTAGCATTAGTTTGATTGATTTTTCATTAAAAATTTCAAATTTCACTTCATACTTGCCCTTAAAGGCCTTTTGGGTGTTAGCAAATTTTGAAAAATTGACTTAGATTTTCCTCACTAGAAGCCCCCCACACATAAGATGAGCACTCCATTGTCAAATAGACTCAAAAATCATGAAAATTCGAGTGATAATGTGCAAGTTATGACTTAGGAAAGCTAGTAGGTTAGAGCTCAAATCAGAGAAGAAAATTTGAAAAATCTTCCCTTGGCTCAAATAAAAATGACGAAAATTTTGCTAAGTGTCCACCTATATATAGGTTTTATGTGATCCGATATTAGGGATTCGATATTGGTGTGGATCTAATATTAGGGAGTTGATATCAGAGCCCAAAAATTTTCAGTTTTCATGAAGTTTTGAGGAGAAAAGATGATTCTTTGGAATGTCTAGAAAATTTAAAGGTTACTTAGATGATCTAGATGATGGATATGTGCATATTTTTTCAAAAATTTATCATTAAACATTCATAAAGAAGGAATCTCAGGCTACAAAAGTTCATAGGATGGATAAGAAGGATAATGAATTCATGTTGTGAGAATGGATAGTTGAAATGATATGGGAAGTGTTTATTGATGTTTGTTGATGCTAGAAAGGTTAAGATGATGTGGAATTGCTTAGTAGGTATAAGATACAATAGTTATACAAGTGGATCCTCCCCAAAGTAAGCTCTAGCCATTAATGCCCTTGTATAACCATTCCTAACAGTGTCCTTAGGCACTTAAAGAGTTGAATGTAATGCATACCTATTTAGCAAAACACACATGTTAGTATCACCACATTGGAAAAATAATGCTATGTTATAAAAAATGACAAGTTATGACTATTCTTATAGTGAGATGAGATGGACTTAGAAGGGATTGCAAAAATTGGGACATGAGGTATCTTACGATAGGCATAATGAATTATTCTATTTTATTAGTGGTTAAAGTAATTACTAGCCTTTCTATCTAAGATTCAAACCAAGTCTAGACCACATTCCAATGACATCGCATCATTTCATCTCTTGGAATTACAACTATAAGATTATCAAGGTTGCAAGGAGTATCGTCACTTGGTGTATTGTCCGAGGAAAGAGTTTATTCATGGCACTTTGTTTTATTTTTAGATTTCTAAGAAATTGTCTACCTTTAGGCATGGATAACATGTATTTCTAGTGGGACCCAGAGAAATTTATTCTGTGCTCTTTTATTTTTATCTATGTCAACCATTCAAGGCAACACTTATTTTATTCTTACTTCCATTTTTCGTTAGATCTACAAGGATATAATACAACCTTAGCAAAATTATAGAACTCACAATATAATCCACAAATCCCCTTGATGTCATACCCTTTTCATTCCCTCTTGGTTCTTCACTTTTTAGTCTTGGCATAATGATTACAAGTTTATTCTTACTTGTACGATGGAAAAGAATGTCATTATGGCCATTGTAAGAACCTTTTATTAATGGAATAGATGGATGGATGAGGTGGACTCATTGTTTAAATAATTAGTCCCTTATGACTTGATAACATAGAAAAATATTTACCTTATTGAACTACATCTTACCTTTATTCATAATGCATCTTATTAGTAATCAAAATTATTTACAAATGTTTTGAAAACAAAGTATGAAAAAAATGAAAAAGATAGTAAGAATTGTGAAAAAGTGTAAAGAATGAAACATGTTAAAAGAATTGAAAGACATGGTAAAGAATGTAAAAAAATTAAGAAATGAAAAGTATCAAAGAATTAGAAAACATTAAAGAATGTGAAAAATGAAAAGAAAATGAAAAATTCAATAAATTAACTACGAATTTAAATTAATACCCCCATGACTATTATTAAGATCAGGTAAATGAAAGATAGAACAAGTAGAAGACTAGAGGTTAGGTTTCGTAGATTCCTTGGAATAGTTGTAATATGTTTTGAATTGTTGGATATTGACAAGGATAAGCTTGTGTGGATAGGATGGGTGGTAGATATTTAAGGCACTAGTTGGATAAGTGGCTTGCACAACATATGGTCCCTCCCAAAGTGTCTAAAATTTAGCTTTTTGGGGTAAATGACTAGGATTATAATAAAGGACCTTATCACCCAGTTGTATGGCTACATGCATTATCCATGTATTATGCCTAAGTTTGGAGTAATACTTATGGAATTCACTACTCATTAGTGCTACTAGCCAATTCTCATCTAGAATATTTAGGTTCACTAGATGTTCCTTTTGGGCTACACTTAGATTAAGGTCAAGTTCATTGGTAGTAGCTAAAGTGTGAAGCTCTTGCTAGATTGGAAGCATTGGCAACTTGTCATAGACTAACTCATATGGTGTGTAACCTATAGGTAGTTTCTAGGATGTCCTATAGGCCCATAGAGCATCATTTATTTAGTACTCCAATGTTGTCTAAACTTACTAACCATTCTAATGAGTATTCTAGTAAATTTGTAGTTAGTGGCTTTGGATTGACCATTTGCTTAGGGATGATATGGTGTTGTTAGCTTATGATTCATCCCAAGTTGTTGCATGAGCTTCTTAAATGTGGCACTAGTGAAGTGAGTTTCATTATCTGATATAAACATTCTTGGTACTCCAAATTTATTCACCACATGTTGTTGGAAAAATTTAACAACTATCTTTATTGTACAATCTTTTACTATTGCTACCTCTACCCACTTTGTGTAGTAATCCACAATCACAATAATATATGCCTTTCCATTTGACATTAGTTGAATGGACCCCATAAAATCAATTCCCCATATATTAAAAGGTTCTAGTGGTTGTATCAAGTGCTGTGGCCCTTCATATCTGACCGTAATTCCTCCATCTCTTTGAAAACATTCACAAGATTATGTAAAAACATGGGCATATCTAAATAAAGTATGGCAAAAGTAGCCTACCATTTGTAGTTTGAGTGCCATTCTACACCTTGCATAGTGGCCACCACATGGGCCTTCATGGGTGTTCTGTAAAATGCTCTGTTGATCACATTCTAGCACATACCATCTAACAAGCCCATCTACATAGATCTTACATAGATTGCCATTGATTTTGATATATTATTTTTCTCTATGGAGGAATTGCTCATGTTATTTTCAAATCCATTCAATAGGAGTCTCTTGTGTTATTAGATAAGTTAGGTACTTTATGGTTGATGCCTTGTTGAATCTATAGCCTTTACTATTCTAGTAAATAGATCTTCATTAGGAAATTGGTTTGATAAAGGTTTCACTCAATTGTCTAAATCCCATTTTAACATTGACAAATAATCAACTACTATGTTTTTTGTTCCTTTCTTATTAATCATTGTGTTGTCAAAATCTTGAAGAATCATAAACCATCTTATCATTTTGGGACTGACCGCTAGCTTCTTCATAAGAAATCAGATGGCACTATGATTGGTGTGAACATAGATTTGGTAATTGAGCACATAATGTCTGAAATTTTCAAGCACATACACCATGACCATCAACTCCTTTTTAGTTGTGGCGTAGTTTAATTATGCTTTAGTGATGCTCCTGCTAGCATAGTGTATGTAGTATGGTCTTTTTTAATCATCAAGTTGTATCAATACTGTACCAAGTGCATAGTTAGAAGCATCAATAATGATATGGAAAGGTATTAGCCAATCTAAAGCTTGGAGAATTGGTGTCTCTACTAATTTTTGCTTCAAACCTTCAAATGCCTTTTCACATGACTTAGTCCACTAGAAGGATGAATCCTTCTTCATGAGTTAAAGTGGTTTGGCTATTTGGAATACCAAAAATGGAAATTTGATGGGTTTTATGGAGGGTATATACTTTTCTATGCTGGAAACACATGTAGAAGGTAAATCTCACCTACCCCCACTATGGAAGGATGGAGGTTTTGGAAACTTTCTCCCTTCAGCCTGGAGACTACATGCATAGCTTGGAAACCTTTCCTCCTCAGTGTGGAAGTTTTCCCCAAGCATGGAGTCTTCTTCCCCAACATTGAATATTGCATCCCCTAGCATGGAAACCACAAAAGCCAAAATTCATCACTTCATGCACTTCAATGTTGATAAGCCACTTCAGTAAGCATGGTGGAGAGCTCAATGTGGAAGATTCATCTCTAGTGTGGAAGGTGTGCCCTAGTTACTATTTATGATAAAAAAATGGCCATGGGGGGATGTACTTACTATGTATAGTAACCCTTCAAATTTGTGCACCCATCTCACCTAAATTTGGTAGCCATTTTGTAGCCATTTTATAGCTAATTTGCAATCCCATTCATGGCTCAAACCTATAAAAACCAATCTCAAACACCATTTAGAGGTTTAGCAACTATTTGCATATGAAAACTTTGATAGTTACACATACTTTAGCATACAAAATTATTTACATGGGTATTTTCAAGAAATCATGAGTTTTTTTTAAAAGTTTCCACACTTGTATTCTTTTGAACCTAGTGTAGACACCTTGTGACCTTGTGGCCTTATGATCACCTTTTGGATTTATGAATTTTCAAACTCCACACTACAGTCCTAGGATTTCCAGCTTCTAGTGTAGAGTATTTGGGTGGCTTAGATTTTTTACACATATCAACCCTCATCATAGCCAACATTGCAGATCTAAGGTTGTAGTTGAGGAGGGTTTGAAAGCATCAAGAGTGGTTTAGCACCCAGATCATGGAGTAGATTGCATCAACTTTAATGAGCTTTGAACTCCTACACCATTGAACCTTCTTTTGGCTACTCATTCAGGAACCATTTGTATACATTTTCTCTAGGTTATTCTTTATTTGTTCTTAATAAAGTTTTAAGTCTTGGGTTTTTTATACAAAATACATTTGTTTATTATCTGTGCATTATTTAGATCTACTATCAGTTTTTCATTTCATTCACCATGCCTTGCATTTCATAAGTCCCTGGTTGATCTGCTAGACTTACTAGGGCACATCAAATTCCATTTTTTCCATAGAGGCCCTAGGGATTCATGGGTTGAGGAACTATTGCACTGAGGATCTTTGATTTTCCAACGATTGAGGTTTTTAATTATAATAGTTTTTCTTGGCATTAGAACGAGGGCCTTCACCCAATTTCTACATCTAAAATTAGTCTTCTCTATTAATAATGTGGCCATTTGC
The DNA here is from genome assembly GCA_015680685.1 of Gnetum montanum. NCBI lineage: Eukaryota > Viridiplantae > Streptophyta > Gnetopsida > Gnetales > Gnetaceae > Gnetum > Gnetum montanum. The sequence goes on from MNCI01005810.1 coordinate 1,025,295, forward strand.
AAAATTTTCTTTAAATTTTTGGTAGCCAAAACCTATGAAGAATCAACACTAAGCTTTTTCCCCCTGTAACCAAAACTATAGCATGGAAGTTGTAGGTGGTTGGGTGTTAACTTTTCATGGCACTTTCTATGAATTTTATAGCCCAAAGCTAGCGTTGGTATCTCTTTCCCCCTTATTTTTCCTTTTTACTACCAATATTTTATTCTCTAATTTCTAAAGTGGATGGTTTAACTCTTTCTTTAGTTGGCTTCCCCCCATTTTTCCAAGCTAAGAAACTTGGCAGCTGGCTAAAACCATTTTTAGTGGAAAAACACCAACTTTCCACTTTGGTTTTCAGGCTTCCCCTCATCAACATTGAGGTATGAGGTCTAAGATTTCCATCATCTCATCCCCCTTGTTTCCCTCCTTTGCCATACCCAATGTGGAGCTAGTTGGGAGGCCAACATGGATGAGGTTTATTACCAACTTTATGACTAGATCTACTTTTGTTCCATTGTCAACATTGCAAGTTGAAAGTCATTTTTTAAATTTTTTTGAAGCCAAAACTCCCATGAAATCCAATGCTTCCCCTTACACCTTACAACAGAAATCCTAGTGTGAAAGTTGCAGGTGGTTTGGGTGTTGAAATTTTACAACATCTGTTGTCAATTCTCAAAACAAAACTAGCATAGAAGCCTTAATAACCATTTAATTTTTGTTGCCATATTTTTCCATAAAGCTAACGTTGGTTTTCACACCAACTAAACCTAGTTTCCCCTCCTTTGTCATAAAAGTTAACAGCCTATCAAAACCATCTTTGGAAACTGCCAGGTTTTCATTTTGGCCTTCAAAATTTTTCCCTCTCTCTAGTGTTGAAATACAAAGGTGTAAGATTTTCATTATCTCATTCCCTTTCTTTCCCCCTGCCATACCTAGCATGTAGGTATCTAGGAAATTAACATAGAGGGTGTTGAACATCAACATTTTTAGCTTTCCATTTCTGGTAAAGGGGTAAACACCCCCTACCCCCCACTTACTAATTTTAGTAAGTACTTCATTTTTAGCCATTTTTGTTTCTTTTAAACATTTTTGAATTCCATTCAATGGAATTATCTTCTATTTTATCATTTGTAGCCTTGTTTTAAGCCATTCTCAACACCATAGCCATGTCTTTCTAATAATTTATCAAGTTGCCCCTCACCTTCATTGGCGAAGGTCCTAACCAACATGCCATGAGGGTATATGACCCCAAAGACCCTATTGTCATTGAATGTAGGAAATCTTTAAGGATTAGAGGGAAAAGTGCCAATTTTATAGCTATAAATGAAGACCTATATAACTTCATTTATGCAAAAATATAGGCTAGCATGCTAATTCCATGCTTGGAAGCAAAAGCTAAAAGGAAGTCTGAATGTATTCACTATAATGGTAAGGAGTACATTCCTTCCCCCTATGACCAAATACCTCTATATGATCTCTATATGGGTGTACTATCCCAATTGATTGAAATGGAGGAAGAAGATGAAAAACCTAGCTTTGAGGAACAACAAGAGGAGGAGGATGAGTTTAGGATAGAATCTGAGCCTAAAAACATCATAGGAGGATTGTTCCAATAAGCAACTCCCAAGGCCACCGAGCCTTCCCCTCATTCCTTTGCTTTCTCCATGGGCATGGTGCCACCATCCTCCACAGCTAATCCACATCGGTCATAGCCATGCATCAAACTCAATCAATGCTACAAACTATGATACATAATCCATCCATGCCATTTGTCACATGGCCTCAATTTGTGTAATCATCAATGGTGGTTTTTACCATCACAAATCCATTAACTACTCAAGAGAGGCCTACCATGGAACCTCAAGCAACTTAGGGGTCATACACCTTATTTTTCCCATTTGTGCCTTAGGTACCAGCATAAAAAACCTTTTCTTTGTTTCACCCACAACCCACAACCATAACACAACCTCTTCCTTCTATCTTGCAACCCATAGTGAGGCCACAAGCCTCACAATAGATGCCACAACCATATGTTCAAACTCCATAGCCAACAAGGCCACTACAGGGACTAGATGAAGCCTTTTAGATGATCTAGGACCTAAAGGAGGAGTTGAAGAGGCTTAAAGCTTCTACCTCACAAACTATCAAGANAAGTTGAAGAGGCTTAAAGCTTCTACCTCACAAACTATCAAGATTATAGACTTCTACTGGGTTGATCCTATAAGTCCTATAATCTCATCCTTGACACTTCCTCCTAGTGTTCCTATTTTCCAATTTAACAAATATAATAGAGAAGGTAATCCTAATGCTCACCTTATCACCTTTTGATCCAAATGCTTACTCTTGTAGCCATGGCCTCATACCATCATGTGGACTTTCCTTATGTTCTTAACTAGGAAAACACTTAATTGGTATTGTGCATTACCTAGGGAATCCATATCCTCTTCGGAGGACTTGGTTGCCCAATTTTTCAACTACTTTAAGTATAACTTGAAGCCAGACACAACACTTGACCAACTCATGAAGGTTAAGTAGGGACCCCTAAAACCCATACAAAAGTTCATCTAGTGATGGAATGGATTACTGAAAAAAATACCAGAGCCTATAGCCAAAGCCCATTTGTTAGCCATATTTGAGGGAGTAGCGAATGACTTTATCAAGTCTAAAATCTTCTACCTTGATTCATGGTCTCTTAGCCAAGTGTTCTTGCAAATCAAGAACATTGAGGATGCTATGGAGGCTAGTCATGATCTGGCCTATATATCATAGAAAAACCAACATACATAGAGGGACAAAGAAAATAGCAAACAAAAAAACATGACCATAGCATCTATGGCAAAAGAAACAAAGACTACAAACTAAGGTTTGAAGGCCGATCCATCCAAGGACCCTACTAATGATTGCAATAACCAATCATCAACTTCTGTGGACATTACATTGATAACAACTAGACCTAACTTTGAAAGGAAGAATAGGTCCAAATACACTACCTTACCATTAAAACCATTAGAGCTGTTAGACCAACTATGAAAAAGTGAGCATATTCAATACAAACAAATGTCTAAAGCTTCCTGAAAAAAGCATGATAGGCTTTGTGAAATAGCTAAAGATTCCACTAGAGCAATGAAAGATGATCCTCAACTGCTTAAGTACTTCAAATTAGATTGCTTCTACCATTATCATCAACTTCATGGTCATGACAAAATTTTTTTCCTTACGTTGAAGGTTGACCTGCAAAGGATGATCAATAGAGGGGAGTTGGTCCTAGATGCTTCCAACCCAGTTCATTCAAAAAACCAGTCAATGTAGGTATACAAAGACCTATTGAATGCTAATGATAGCCCCTATGTTATTTTAGCATTCAACATTGATGATGATTGGAGACTTGCAAGAGAACCATATGTGATTTAAGTACCCCTTTGTAATGAAAGGACCTCTTCAGTCTCCCAAAGCTCAAGATCCTCCTTCATAGTAAGAGTACCATCATGAATACCTCCCAGGGAACCTTTTGTCATCAAGGTTCCCTAGCCTAACACAATGCAATCAACCATAGCCCAAACAACTACACAATGATCCCCTGTGGTGGCCAATGTGAGTGCCTCTTTCTCATAACCAATGGATGACCACCAAAAAACTTGAACCTGACAACAAGAGTGAGAAGCAGATGGAGGCATGAAAAAAAGTGGATCCACTGAAGCACACTCCTATTTTGGCTATACCCATTATCTCCTTTGCCCAACCCACTCTAACCAACAAGCCATAGGAGGATAGTAAAGTCCATATCTAGAAAAATGATGAAAAGCCTCATTGGCCATAACCTAGGGCCGAGTTTTGCGTTTTGGGATGCATAGAGAAAGTAAAGCACAACTGGGGTAACAGGCCCACAACCAATGATAAAAACTTCCTTAGAACAATGGACCAAGTTAGGCAATCCCTCAAGCAAAAAATACATAACTCTAAACTTATATGACTTGATCATAACTTCCACCACACATCGTGAGGTGCTAGTTAAAATGTTAACCTCCATCTCCATTAGTGAGGATATCCCTGCTAACGAGGAATCCATCCATGTAGTGATGGTTCCTCCCTCACCAAAGGAAGAGAACTCAACACCCTTAATGTTTTGTGATAGAAAAATTAAGGTTAATCCCAAAAATGATGAAGCAACTACAACCCTTTTATTCATAACCATATGCATAGGATAATTTAAAATACATTAGGTGCATGTTGATGATGGAGTCACAACCAACATCATCCCATGCACCATCGTTGAACACTTGGACTTCACTGAGTAGATACAACCTACAACCACTGTAGCTCTTAAGTCCTTAAATGATTAAGAGTTGCTGTCAAGAGGTCTATCTCCTTGGATTTTGTAGCTAGGGAGCAATTCCCCACAATCACCAACTTCTTGGTGGTGGAAGAGATACTAGGATTCAACCTGATTCTGGGAAGATTTGGGTTGGATCAATTATGAGCTGTGTCCTCTCCCATCCATTAAGAAATTCACCTTCTTTACAAGGAAGGTGAAATCATCATTCATGGTGATAATGCAGTTCCCTTGGCTATCAACAATATAAACATAGAGTAGGGGTCTAAAGTGGAGCTTCAAGAAGAAGCTCCCAACCATGAAATCCAATAGCCCAAAGAAGAGTAACAACCCAAGAAAGCCAATGATGACAACGATGAGCAATGGGATGCATTATGGGATGAACTCCCTTTCAACATGTAAGTGAAGGAGATGGTGAATATAAGCTTGTGTAGAGTAGGCCTTACTCATTCCCTAATCTTAGAGAGACTAGGAAGAATCTACACAAGTGAAGTTTGCCTTAACCTTTCCATGCCCCTATGACCAGATGCATCGATAGCCATGTAGCCTTACTTTTCTTTTTTAGTTTTTTATATCTTTTTATGAATTTTTTATTTTACTCTTTATGCATGTAGCCTATGCATATGGGCTAAGTTTGTTTACATTTTTACCTATTTGCTATAACCTCTCTTTATTTTTTACTTATATTTTAAACATAGAAAAAGTCTTATAAATATAGTTCTTTTTCTCAATTGGCCAACTAAGGCCTTAAACTAGCATCATGGTCTACTAAGATCTTAAACTAGCATGATAGCTTGCTATGGCCTTAAACTGGCAATGTCTACCAAAATAATGCAACATGGCAGTTCCATGGATTTTGGCACATGCAACTTGAACAGTATGGTCACAACACAACAAGTTTCATGTTCAGCATTACATCTGCAGCTTAGTACTACACAACAGTTTAGCACATTCACATTTGCACCATGTGGGACCTAGGATACATGGCATCCAAACCATGTCTCTCTCCCATTTTTGGCCCTATAAATACCCCAGCGAACAATGTTCAAATGGTTGGATTTTTGCATTGTTGGCTTTTGCGATCACCTTTCTAGCAGTTGGCTTTTTGGTTGGCTTCTAGCATTTTCTGGCTTTTGGACTTGGCTTTCTTGTGATTGACATTTCAACATTTTGGCTTTCTGGTGATTGGCTTTAGCAAGGAGATTGGCAAGTGGAAGGTTAATAAGTAGCAAACCCCACTAGCAGCACCTCTCGATCTCTTCTAGCCCAGCAAGCACAAGCTTATCAATCCCTGTTAGCAGACCACTGGCAGTAGTCCAAGACCTATGACCATACTGTTCCATTATAAGCTATGCCTATCCACATTGTGTATTAGTTGTACACTTTCCAGCCAAACAAAGATCAAATCCCCCGATCTTGGGGTGGTGCACTCTCTCACTCAAGCCTGCTTCATTTTGTTTTGCTATCACCATATTTTGCATCATTGCTTATTAGTTTACATTTATCACTTAAGTTATACATAACATCTTTGAAATAATTGTTTACGAAAGGTTATTGTACACCAATTAAGTCCCTGTTTGATTGACCAGACCATTCAGGGCACCCCATTTCCGTTTACTCCAGCATGACCCTTGCACGAATCCAAGGTTAGGCTGTATGCTCAATAACCTCTCAGTGTTCCAGCCACTGATGTTATTGGTTGCTATAGTTTTTGGTGCTAGAAGGAGCACCTTCTCTGTGCCCTCTCTATGCATCATGGGTAATCCTGCATGCTCTCTGTACCCCATTACCTACTAGCATAAATATGATACCCTTGTGGTTGTCTACGCACTGGGTAGTGTAGACTGGTTGCAACGATGGTTCCTATGGAACCCTGTAGGACTAAAGCCTCTAACCTCTCACCGTACCACACTTACTCAGCCAACTATGCTACGTTGCCTACATCCTCTGTGGCGTAGTGACCTTGTCAGTGTGATACATTGACCGCTCACTCCATCTATGGTGTTACACTACCTATTGTGTGACATCTTTCTACAGCGTTACGCTACTTACTGTGTAACACCCTCCACTGTGATACACTACCCATTGTGTTACACTATCTACGTTCCTTGCAGTGTAGCAACTTCATCAGCGTAGCAATCCTGCTCAGCGTAGCAGGCATAACAGTGAAGGAAACCAATTTTTGACACTTCCCAATGTACCTAGTGATAGCCTACCTTATCTATTATTTTTAACAACGCAATAGAAAATGAATCCTGTTACCATTGCAATACCCACCTTGAGCTTGGAGGTACCCTACTTCATCCAGAATGTGGTAGGTCTTGAGCGACTACCCAACTTGGTCCTGATGCTGAGGCAGTCCCTGAGACTACGACAAAAATCGCCTGAACGTCCACCTCAACATGAGGAGTGATACAACTTCCTTTGCTCAAAAATGCAAGCCAACATACCATTGGACTAAACTCAAAGAGAAACATAACTTTGAGTTCATCTATTGGAATGGGATGGAGTTTATTCCTACTCTTGAAATCACTATCTTGTTAATCGAGACGCACCAATGGATGCTAAGCCAACTTGTCCATGTAAGTAGGGTGAGAGAATAAGACACAACGTTCCACTACGAAGAACCCTTGCAGGTTGGGCAAGAAGACTTGGACTCCCACTTGGAAGGTGGTGGTCCAATCTACACCATAGGTGTCCCTTCTACCTTTGTTGCTCATTTGCACCAATCACAATTTTCTATTGCCTTCATCACTGCCACGATCCCACCACAGCCTAGACCCTCTTTAGTGATGGGTAGTCATCCCATGTCTTCAACCTATTAGGATGCAGGCACCTCAACTTCATTTCCAGTTACTCTTCCTTCTTAGTTTGCCTCCATATCGCACCCAATGTCAATAACATCTACACTACCATATGCGCACACTTACCTACATCACAACTTCACGTGAGTTCTACTTTAGTTCCTTCATCTACAACCATCCCACAATTAGTAGTAGCCCCCACCTCAACTGCATGATGGATGAAAACTGCTGCTTTCCCTACTACCACCCAACCATCGCAGATGTCACACTACGTGTAACCCCAAGCATACCAGGTTCCACACATAGTGCAGCAAAAAGCGGGGTTGTGGGCTACTCCATCAACTAGGCAAGTAACCAACCCTAAGACACCACCAACAGCAGGTACTCCAGTAGTGCCACCCATCGACTGGTGGACTACGCAAGCAACACCACTTGTTGGAGTGGCGCCAATAGTGCCCCCCATGGGACAGGCGATTGCCCCAACAATGCCATTAACAATGGTTGCTCCTGCAACCTCACAACCCCTGGTAACATCCCTGGGTTAGGATCAAGATTTCCAACTCATCCAGACCCTCATTGAAGAAATCAAATGGCTTAAAGCCATTGATTATGAAATTGTCCAAGTCATGGACTTTTACCATGATGATCCTATCAACTCGGTTGTCCCTATGCTCACATTGCCTCCTAGGGTGCCACTCCCCCAATTTACAAAATCCAATGGTGAGGGCTATTCGAATGCAGATTTGGTGACCTTCAGATCTAAATCCTTGTTGCAACCATGGCCTTACACCATCATTCATGTCTTTGCCATGTCCTTGATAGGCAAAGCCTTGGATTGGTACCGTGTGCTTCCACATGTCTCTATCTCCATCCTAGAAGAGCTGCTAAGTCAATTCGTGATCCACTTCAAGTACAACTTGAAATCGGGGGTCACACTAGACCAGCTCATGAGCGTTAAGTAGGATCCACTAGAATCTGTGCAGAGATTCATACAACAGTGGAGCGTAACCTTGAACAAAATACACAAGCCAATTGCCAAAGCTCACTTGTTGGCCATCTTTAAGGGTGTGGTAAATGACTTCATTAAGTCTAAACTCTACTACCTAGTCTCGTGGTCCCTTAGCCAAGCATTTGCTTAGACCAAGAGCATTCAGGATGTAGCTGAGGCTAGTAGGAACCCAACCTACGTGACTTATAAAAATGCACACATTAAGAAAGGCAAAGACAAGGGCAAGGCTGCAGCAACCACAATGGCTACTGTGGCCAAAGGAGCCAAGCCCAATGACAGTGACAACAAAAAGGCTACCACAACACCCAACGCTCCCATGAATGCCACACCTAGCTCCAGCAACACTGGTTAGCCCTTGGCCTCAACGCCTATGGTGCCAACCTAGCCAAGGGCAAAATTTGAGTGCAAGGATTGCTCAAAGTATACCCCATTACCAATTAAGCCTTTAGAACTCTTGAAGCAATTGGTGGAGTTGGGTTTATACAACACAAACGAATGTCAGAGGAGGCCGATAAACGCCATCAAAGGTACTACGAAGTTCTTAGGAATCCCTCTTTGGCAATGCCCAATGAACCACCAGTGCCTGAAAATTTTAGGTTAGAGAATTTCTGTGACTATCACCAACTATGTGGTCACGATACAAGTTACTGCGTAGCATTGAAAGAGGACATTCAATGGATGATTGATCAAGGTAAGCTGGTCCTGGATGAGAGTAGTCCAGTTTGACTTGAAAACCAGTCGATGGGAGTTTACAAAGATCCTCTGAATGTAAACAATGCAGGTTACACCATCAACACTATTAGCATTGATAATAACCCTGAACCACCATAGCAACCATTTGTGGTTTGCGTACCCCCTCGTAACATAGAAAAGCCAATAACTACTAAGTCATAGGCCCCTTTTATCATTAGGGCTCCTCTCCAGACATCTCCTGCACCCTTTGTGTTGAAAATTACACTACAACCCACTGTAACAATGCAGGCACCATTTGTCATTAAGGTGCCAAGTAGGCAATGTCTCCCCCAACCCAAAATTGAGTGATGAAGGCTACACCCCAGCCTCCCCATCCAAAGAAGTGTGAAGAGCACCTAGCAGACAAGCTAGTTGGGGAACATACCACACTAGGTCCTCCTAAGCCTACCCCTTTGTCTATAGTCACCATGGCCCCTTCCTCCTTAGCAACTGATAGTAACACGCAGACGCGATCATCACCTTCCTACCCAAGAAAGCCTAGTGCTCAACTAGAAACCACTCCCCCTTAGGAGATGTATCTTCTAGGTTGTATGAAAGAGGAGAAGGCCAAAAAACAACAAGATAACAGGAAAGACTTACTGAATTCCCTTTCACAAGTTAAACAGGCTCTGAAATAGAAAAATAAAACATTAAGCCTATATGACCTGATAATGACCTTTGCAACACATCATGAGGTAATGGTTCACATGTTGACCTCTATTCCAGTTAGCGAAAACCTACCGGTTGAAGAAAAAGCCATTCACATAGTCATGCTTCCTCCCATGGCTGAAGAACCATGGCCCATCCAAATGACATTTCATGACAAGTCCATTAAGGGTGATCCTGAAAAGGGTCAAGTGACAACTGCGCCTATGTTCATCACCATTCGGGTGGACCAATACAAGATTCATAGGGTACACATTGATGATGGTGCTACCACCAATGTAATCCCATTTCCTATCATGGAAATATTGGGCTTCGTAGATCAAATCAAGCCCATGGAAACTTCATGCCTTAAGTCCTTCAATGGGGCATGTGTAGTGGTAAAGGGGACTGTCCACATCAACTTCATGGTAGGGGACCAGTTTCCTACAAGCATAGTGTTCATCATGGTAGAGGAGATGCATGGGTTCAACCTTATCCTAGGGAGATCATGGTTGGCCCAACTAAGGGCTGTTTCTTCACCTATACATCAGGAAATCCACTTACCCTACGTGGATGGGGAAGTGATGATTTACGGTGACGAAGTGGCTCTCTAGGTCATTAACAATGTGGACGTGGAGCAGGGTTCAGAGATAGAAATCTCTGAAAACGAAGCCCCTATTCAAACTGAAACACCTGAATAGGCCAAAACCGTCAGCCCAAGTGAAGAAACAACATTGGCCAAGTTGCCCTTCCAAATGGTAAATGATAACATAGATGAATACCATTACAAGGCATCTCGGCCATATGCCTCACCTAATCCACGTCAGGTTAGAAAGTAATTGCATAATCGAAACTTGTTTTTACATCACTTCAGCAAATTGTTACACTTTCGATTGCATCACTTATGTTTCACATTAAATTTCTTGTTTGCGTCATTTACATTTTGCATTTTAGTTTGTTGTTGGCATCATTTACATTTTTTAAGTTTTCTATTCGCATCATTTACATTTTTTTACATTAAGCTTACTATTTGCATGATTTACATTCCACGTTCAGTTTGTTGATTATGTTGCCCTTGTTGTTAGAAATCACATTGCATGGCCCAAAACGGCCTAAAACTAGCAATGGCCTGAAATGACCTAAAACTAGCTATGGCTCGGAATGGCCTTAAACTACCATCGTGGCCAACCAATGCCTAAAACTAGCAACTTTACTTCCCCAAAACAAAGAAAAAAAATCATCATTAAGCAATGGCCTAAAATGACCTTAAACTATTGCCATGACCTGGAATGGCCATAAACTAAAACAAGGGGGCCCACAAGGGTCCCCAACACATTAATAAAAATAAAAGACCAACGAAAACAAAATAAGAATATTGTTTTACATTATGTTCTTCATCAAATTTTAGTCCATACAATAATGTTTTCAAAAATTAAATCCAAAAACAAAAATAAAATCTTTCGCTGCCATGTTATAAGCCTTCATAAGCATCTCCATTTCTTGTTCCACTAGGCCCTGCACCTCCATTTGGATCTTGCAAAAAATAAAATGAAATATTAAATTAAACTACAACAAGGATCTCATAAAATAAATTGTGACACAGTAAAGAATGACCAACTTGAGATGGCCTCACGTCCATTTTGGAGGGTATCTTATCCATGCCAGCTGCTAGACGTTGTAGGATCTCCTCCTCGATGAGGTTGGCCCAATTTTCCTCCCCCAGACCAACGCTTGCCCCAATTTTCCCTTTCTCCAAAGATATCCATTTAGGTAGTCTTAGAGAAAAGGTGGTGGTGGTGGTCTCCTCGAAAGGTAAAGTCATTTCTCTTTTAGGAGACTCGCTAACCACCACCTGTTGCATGAACTTTTCATAGGCCTTAGCAATGCCAATGACATTGAGGAATATATTATGGGTATGCAACTCAATGAAAGCATCCTGATATTATTTATGATAGCCAACACGTTCCATTTTGTACATGTGCTTATGGTCCTTTTGTGCTTGCCACCATTCGTACACCTTTGCGCTATAGTCCTTCCAGTCTTGGTTCTTTTGGGCCAATAAGTCCATTTGGATGTGTTGTTCAATAATCTCACGAGTGGTCTCATTCTTACTCCGTACGGCTATCCAGTATCTCACATAGTCAATTATAGCCATACGCCAATTGCTATTGCGAGTGTCACAGGCTAATAAAAATTCATTTCTAGACCAAAGGTCCTCCAACTCAGAGGCTTGGCTAGCCTTCTCTTTCTCAAGTTTTTGCATCCTCTTCCAAAGGTCCTCATTGACATGCCTACACTCCCACAATGATCTCTGGTGGGAGTATAAGCATGGCGTCAACCTCCACCACTTCTCGGGGATCCCACTTGAGACAAGAAGCTATCAATCACACGTGGGAAAGCATTAGTCACAGTACCGTAGCAAAAAATGCAACAACTTAGAGAGCCTAAAGTAGTAATTTCAACATACCTATCTTAGGATCAATTTGCCTTAGGTGATCAATCATGTCATCAACCACCCCCTCCATAAAGGTGAATTTATTGGGGGTCTTGGTCCATGGTTTGGAGATGGATTGAGGAAGAAGAGTCAGGGGCATTAATAGTGGTGTCTGTTGCACAATAAAACATGTTAGCAATGATTGAGAGGACAACAAAAAAACTGAAAAATAACATAAATGATAGTGCAAAGCTCCTACCCAGCAAACCCTCAAGGGTGATAGCAGGGGGATCACCCATCGACACACTGTTAATCAAGCAATCAAACTCACCAGCATCGAATTGCAACCCTTCCCCTTCTAGTTGACTCAAAAGTGTGGCGATATCCTCAATAGTCATATGCCCCTTAGGTACTGGGGAATACTCCACAAATGGGTCATTAGTAGCAGGGGCGTCTTCCTCTACGGTAGGGTCCTCTTCTTCCGTAGCCAGGGCCTCTTCTTCCTCTATAGCAGGGACCCCTACTCCAGGGACCAAAACCTCTTCTTCTTCTCCTATTAAACATGTCTAAGATGAGTAGGCTAGTGTAACACATAATGGGAAGGATAACTAGCGAAATAATCAAGCATACTTACCAATTATGGGCTGTACTTTGTGAATATTGATTCACAACTTTCTCCCCTTCTCCTCACAAGTATGGGGAGGTTCTTCCGTAGGATGAGACCTTTTGTGTTGTAGCTTGGTTTTCACCGTTTCTGCAATGAGATGTGCCCCCCTTAACACATTGCCTATGTTAATAGGAGGTGCCTCTCTAATGCTGTTTGGGGCACAAAAGGTATGCCCCACCCAATCCCTCATCATTATCGAAAGTGATTCCCCGATAGCTTCTGGAGGTCCTTGGGATCGGGTGGTGTGGAACATTTGGCAAATCCACAGCTTGGATATCTAGGTGTGATCTTGTTGCACATAGGTGCCATTCTCACAGACCACCAAGAATTTTGTAAAGCATCATAGGTAGGCTATGAAGAAGTAGTGTACGTTGAAACGAGCGTCAAGCTTCTCATGAAGCTTGACCATTTCAGCTTGCAAACCTTTGGAAAGATACTTGGCCCAGTTATAATGGGTCCCTTCTTCCATGATGTCCCTCATGATCCAAGCTTACTCCACTCCAAGGATTTTTCCTTGGGAGAGTAGCTTAGGGAAGGCACGGGCTTGAAAGATAGGGTAAGCCATTTGGGCCACTGCTAGCTTGACCTTATGGATATAAATCCCCGTTTAGTCTTTTCTTGTTCCCAGCCATTCTTCTATGTCCCCTTGATGGTTGGCATCCTTGCTAGTATTTTCCCCTACAGGTAGGCCATCAGAGGGAACACCGAAAAGATCTACAAAAAGTTTGTCATTAATCTCAAACACCACCCGCACATTATGAACTCGTGTGTGGAAGCGGTTAGCCTTTACGGAAAATGAATCAACTAGGGAGAGCATTTCAGTAGCAAGGACACTTGGATTTACTGCTAAGAATAAATCCATGAGCCAAGCCTCCTAAACATTGTGAACCAGGGTGGTTTGGGCCCCATTGCAAAGCCAATGCTGAGTCTTGTCCACCTCCCCATACTTGAAGAAGAGGTTGGTTTCATCATGCCCAGAGGTGATCACTATAACCTCTTGGGATTCGCTTGCTACTATAATAAGCAACAACAAAAATTAGCAAAACTAAAAGAAAAATCATAACTTGAACACAAGAAAAAAAAACCAATGCGTGATTCAACACACCGGGTCTAAATGGCGTAGGAAATGTTTGAATTTCCACCAGAAAGTCTTCTATGGTAAGAGCTCTAGGAAATGTTTGAATTTCCACCCTCCTTCGGTAAATATAGCGGCTGTTTCGGCCGATAAGTGTGACCACACGATCACACTAAAATGGTGAAGGAGGAACTCTAGGAAGTCTTGCACACCCTCCCAGAACTAGATTGCCTAATGCCTTACCTGTGCATGGGGAGGAGGGACGTTGGCCATGAGTTCACTAAGGTAGCATAAGACTCCTACCAGCTCAAGCACAATCACGACAGGTTTTAACATCAACATAAAAAAAAGTGTTAGTGCAACATTCAAGTAACGATTACCAAGTAGCATAGCATAACCCTTGATGTATAGATTTTTCCTTAGGCATGAAATAGTAACACACAAGCACAATAACATAGAACTAAACATGACATGGAGTGTAGCAGGGTGTTACACGTAGCGTAGCATAGCAGGCACACCCTGCACAGTGTAATGGCTATGCCCCCCATAGCATAGCATAGCAGGCACACCCTGCACAGTGTAATGACTATGCCCCGCATAGCATAGCATAGCAGGCATGCCCTGTATAGTGTGGCATAATAGCTACACTTTGCACAAGGGTGATGGCTGCGTTATGCGCAGTGTAGCAGGATGACTGCACGCTGTGAAGTATAGCAAAGTAGCAAGTATAACATGCCACAATATAACAAGTGTGACAACGTAACACGTACAAAACATATAGCCATATGACAAGCATGACAACATGGCAAGTAAAACACTAATACACGTAGTAGAGTAACAGTCCCAACAGAATAGCAGTGTAGCAGGTCTACTAGCGTAGCAATGTAGCGGGCCTGCCAGCGTAGTAGCATGGCAACCATAGTAGTATAGCAGCATAGCGTAACAAGAACCAAAGATGTAACATAGTAAGTCATGATGTCAAAACAACACAGCTTTGAAAAAATACACACAGCATTCCCGTTGTCCCGGCCCTGCCCCACTGCATGAAATGCAGTCAAGTGAAACGCAAACAAAGAAAAAATAAACTCCCCCTGCACATGCTACACTACACTAGACACACGCTATACTACATAAAAACTAGGTAGACAAAAATTTCCTCTAAGAGCAGTACGCTATGTTGAGTGTGTGCTACACCATCTAGAACTGCCCAAACCCTTGCAATAGCGTAGTCGCCATTCCCAACAATGGTGGTTGGGGTGGTGCTACGTGCAACCGTAGTGTAGTGATCGCCACGGTCGCTGCGGCAAGAGTGGCAACAGCCACGGTGTAGTGGCCAAAACAACAACAAAAGAAACAACAACAGTCACAGCATAGCCACAATGATGATTGTGACAACCAAAATAGTGACGAAAATAGCAATATAACTTGATAAATTACACAATGAAAATGAGGGTAGCGTAGCAACTTACTAGGCTGATGGCGCCTCTTTCTGCTCCTCAACGCATAGGATACATCCCTCTTTGTCTAGGTTGGTAAGCCCCTGATGCTTGCACTCACTCTTACGCACGATTACCTACTCACAAACTCGGGTGTATCGGTTATATCAATTGCTACGCTATGATCGCTATGTTGTCTCTCAACTCAACCACGCTATGCTCTGGGTGTAGGGTGTAGGATATGAAAGTGAAAGTAACCAAATTACCGTGGGGTAACCCCCTATTTATAGCCTAAGGGGTCAAAACACCTGTTACTTTCATCTCCCGTGTGTAACGTGGAACGTTCCACATCTCACGCGTGACACATGGTGCCCCTATCTACTGTAGCGTAGTAGCAAACATCCCTGTCCCCTATAACATAGCACGTAGCTACAACATAGCATGCAGGGGCATTAAAATGTTTTGCTTCATTTTCTTACATTATAACATTATTACGGTCTGCTATGACCTTAAACTGGGAACCTTGACTTATAATGTTACATTGTTATGGTCCACTAAGACCTTAAACTGACAAGTCTAAATTACAATGTTACACAGTTGCTGTCCGCTAAGATCTTAAAGGAGCAATTTTAGCATTTCCTTTACATTTTAAACCCAATAACGATCCACCAAGACCTTAAACTGGTGACTTGAATTTACAAATTTTGCATAGTGGCGGTCTGCTAAGACCTTAAACTAGCAATTTTCTTATGTTGCATCATTGCTTTACATACATTCATTTCATGCTGTTGTCTCAAAAAGATATCACTTAACTTGGTTTATTTGCATATTGTGGAGGTTCAACTGAAAATGGCTATGCATGATGATCTTCGTTTGCCTTTGACCCTGATGGGTCCCCATGGTAGATTTACAAGATGCTTGAATTTAGAATTAGGAGACTTCGAACCATCCTCTTGTGACACTTATGTTGCATCCTTAGAAACACCCCTGGACTGGCCCGAACACCTAGTCCAAGCCCTAGACTTAAAGGTCGGGGATGTGACTGAGGACCCTCTCATTGAAATCCCTGTAACCATGACTAGAGTGAGGCAAGAACACTGAAAGTTAGCTCCCTACTACATTCACAAGTGCAACAAAACATCTTGAAAGTTCTTAATGACAATGTCAAAGTGTTTGCGTGGTCATACAAAGACATGTTGAGCCTAGACCCGTAGCTCATACAACACAATATTATTCTAGATCCACGTTTCAAGGCAGTTAAAAAAAAGTTCAAGAAATCAAGCCAGACATCACCTTAGCTGTACGCGATGAAATTACCAAACTCTATCAAGCTGGTTTCATTCAGGCAGTTGATTACTCGGATTGGGTCTCAAACATTGTAGGCATACCCAAGAAGATCAAGAGCATATGAATTTGTATAGACTTATGGGATTTAAATAGGGCAATAATTAAGCATGACTTCCCATTACCAAACATCGATCAACTTATTAACACTACGGCTGGTCATGCCTTACTGTCCTTCATGGATGGGTTCTCGGGCTATAATCAGATCCATATAAACCTAGAGCATCAATTGGAAACTACCTTTATGACCCCTTGGAGAACTTTTTGTTACACAATGATGCCCTTTGGGTTGAAAAATGTTAGAGCCACGTATCAATGAGCAATGACATATATCTTTAGTGATTACTTCTTGGAAAGGCTAAACGATTATGTCGACGACATAGCGGTTAAGTCTATGGAAGCTACTGATCACCCCAATGATCTAAACATAGTCCTTCAACATTGTCATAGGCGTGACCTTCATCTTAACAAAAAAAATGTATTTTTGGGGTTAAAACCAAACACATGTTAGGCTTTGTAGTGTCATAAGTGGGGATACGTGTAGACCCTGATAAAGTTAAAGCTATCGTTAGCTTGGCACCACCTAAAAACCTTAAGGAGTTGCACGGGTTGCAAGGCAGAGTACATTTTATCAAAAGGTTTATCATGAGATTGACAGAAAAACTACACCCGATGCAACACCTGCTTAAGAAGGGAGTCAACTTCGAGTGGATGGATCAATGTCAACAAGCCTTTGATAACTGAAAGAAAGAGCTTTTTCATCTTTCAACTATTTACCCACCACAAAGGGATAGGCCTTTCTACATCTATCTTACCACCTTAGACACATCTATTGCTGCATTGCTATGTGAAAAGAGATGATGGGTCTGAAATCCTAGTCTACTACTTAAGTCATGCATTGATAGCTCACAAAGCAAAGTACAATGAGGTAGAAAAAAAACTGTCTCGCCCTAGTGTTCACACTTAAAAAGTGGAGACATTACCTATTTCACAGTAAAGTTAACATCATATGCAAGAGCAACATACTTCGGGCTATTACAACCAACTTATACGAGAGTAGTAGAATAGCTTGATGGAAAGCCATAACTACAAAGTTTGATCTACATTATGTGGCAGAATCCTCCACAAAATGTCAAGCAATAGCCACATAGCTTACAAATTCACTTGTTGATGACCAAGAAATAATAGAACCTGAGTTCCTGGATGAGCATGTCAATAGCATAAGTCCTATACCATCTGATTTCAAAGCCACTTTACATTTCGATTGTGCTTCAACTACATGAGGTGGTAGCACCGCTACCATCCTTACATTTCCCTCTAGGAAAATTTGACCCTTTGCGTATCATCTTACATTCCTTTGCACAAACAATTTAGCTGAGTATGAAGGACTCCTTAGGGGCCTTCTAGCAGCTCAAGAATTGAGGATCCAACACTTAGCAATCCAAGGTGACTCATAGCTAGTTATCAACCAGATCACTGATATTTATGCTTGCAAGGCTCCACACTTGCAACCTTATTGTAATTTAGCCAAGAATCTACTAAAGCAGTTTACAACATTAGACATCCAACATGTGCCTTGCAACAAAAACATTGTAGCAGATGCACTAGCCATGTTAGCATTAAATATGCCATCACACCTATTTGCTACCTTGCCCGCTTTGATAGTAGAATGCATAGATCCTATTGCTCAAGTGGTGCACATTGCATTTGTAAGTGCAACAGATACCCAAGAGTGGTATGCCAACATTAAGGCATACCTCCAACATGGCAAGCCCCCACACGGTTTGACATCTGCTCAAAAAGATGCAATATGAAAATGAGCCCAGTAATATGTCCTTGTAGGAGATAACACTCTATGAAAATGCTTTCATGATGGGATATTGCTAGCTTACATTAGCAGCAAAGAAGCACAAAATATTGTTGACCAAGTCCATGAGGGATTATGTGGAGGGCACATAGCTCCCAGGGCTATGGTTACTACTGTCCTTGCATAGAATTAGATTGCCTTGCCAAAGTTAGGACGTGTGATGTATGTCAACACCATGCAAACCTCATACATATGTCACCCACTGAATTGCATACCACGCAGATCACATGGCCCTTCCAAAGTTGGGGACTAGATATCATATGACCCATCACACCTAAGTCTTCCGTAGGACATAGCTTCATTATTACCGCAACCGAATACTTCACAAAGTGGGTAGAAGCTATCCCACTCAGAAAGACCACATCTCAACAGGTTTGCCACTTCATTCAGGATAACATAGTAACATGGTTTGGTCTTCCCATGACTATTGTGATGGACAACAGGCCACAATTTAGTAGCATGGAAACAAAAACCTTTTGCTATAATGTTGGCATCAAACACTCCTTCTCATCGCCATACTACCCCCAGGAAAATGGCTAGCAGAAGCAACCAACAAAGTCATCATCAACCTTCTCAAAAAGATGCTTAGTAGCAGCAAGAGGCAATGGCATGAGCAAATCCTCTATGTGTTGTGGGCTTACCATATGACATGTAGGACAGCTACAAGTTAGACTCCATACAATCTCGTTTATGGATCTGAAGTAGTGTTACTTCTTGAATTGCAGGTTCCATCACTTCAGATGATCCTCTCAAACATGGTGGATGAGGCTCAAAAAAACAAATCAAGGATCATTGATCTTGACTCTGTAGAGGAGGAGTGTGCCCAAACACTTGGTCGCATCGAATGGTACTAAGATAAGCAACGACAGAAGCATCAATACAATTTACATCAATGGCTAATCAAAAAGGGGGACCTAGTTCTCAAGGATGTTTGTGAGCCTGTGAGAAAATTCTCAGCCAACTAGGAAGGTCCTTTCATAGTCACAAAAGTCTATGAGAACGGGTGATGAGTGGCGAGGTACCCCTACACTCAACCATACGAATACGAGTGTTTTCATGTGCGATCCGGTCGAACTCCGCAGATGGACTAGTTGTGGCACCTAGATAGTTAGCCGTAGGTCGCAGTTCACTGTCTTCCTACATGGTTTAGTCTAGAGTGAGGTGTATGATGTGTTCTAACCTAATGCTACTCTTGAAGGCAATGGAAAGTAATGTTTACTAATCTAGGAGGAAAGGGTAAGAGAGAATCTAAACTAGCCTAAGTGCGATGAGCATTCATTCCTTAATTATTCGTACACATCTTGGACTTCATGCATGACTAACACTGGGATTACCAAGCGTAGATCCCAGGTACTCTACTGGGTTACGAAGTAGTCACACTTAAATGCTTGTAATCAAGTTGTACTCATTCCACATTTAAGAGGAGTTTAAGGGTGAGAGAGACTAATTAGGAAAGTAGTAAATAACAATTAAATAAATAAATAACAAAGTGAATGCTGCAATGATGAAGTAATCTTGATCTTTATTGCTGGTCATGTGCATGTCCAAGTACATCACACTCGAATAAAGGATGCTGTACAATTACGTTCACCACATTGTAGGCATACATTGGAAAATAATCTATCTCTGGAGGGATCAAACTACCAGAGTTTCGCTATTGTCTACTCTATTGTGAAATAAGGGAGAGCTGCCTCTTATTTATAGACATGGTGACAGATTGCAATATCGCATACGCGATATCGCAGGGGAAGATGGGATATCACATACGCGATATCGTGGGGGATGCGATATCGCGGCAGATGTGATATTGCGGCCCATGCGATATTACGTCCTATCATACCCCCAGGACTAAATAAAAACTCATCCTCAAGTTACAGTGATTACACAATGGATAGGTATGGAATTATTAGATGGAAAAAGAAATGGGATGATACTGCAATGTGGAAAGAAAAAAAATAACGATACAACACACAAAATATACTACAACTACAAAAATTTGGAACTCATGTAGTTCCTGTTGACGGTGGCTCCTCCATTGGTGCCTTCCCTTTTTTTTGTGCTCCAGGTTTTGAGGCTTGATGGAATTGAAGTATGGCCTAGAGCTTCTCCTCTTTGGTCCAAGGGTCTTGTGCTGTCCATGCTAATGTTCCAACATTTGATGGAGTTGGCACTTCCCACAAATAGGGTAGTTGCGGAAACATCTGGTTGGCCTTGACATACCAAGCTGCAAACACCCATCGTTCCTCCTCATAGGCTCTAGCTTTATCCTTGTATTCATGGAATTTTGCTAGCGATTGAGCCAATTCTATTGTGACATCTTTCTATCCCTGGTAGCTAGCTTTTACCACTTCAAGTTCAAAATTTACAACATCTAGTTTCTCCACTAGCTTCTTGCGCTTTGCAAATTCTGCTTTGTATTTGATGTGGGTGGTTACTACCTACTGCTCAAGATCTGACCTCGAGCACCCTGCTATCAACATGGTAAGACTGACATATCTTAAATTTGCCAACTCCATGTACTCTGTCAAGTCTTGAATCTACAGGTCCCAATTTTTAAGTTCCGCTTGGTGGGTGAGAGCATATGTGTCCAATATGGCCCGCCAGTCAGTGTGTTGAGCACTGATAGTGTTTATTTTGGCCTTGGCCATATGGATCTTCTTTTTAAGGATCTTTCTATACATCCCCACCTGATCATGGAAGTGCTCCTTTAGCTTTTCATGTCATTTAGCCTCATTTTGCCACACGCTTATCTCAATCGTCGACTTTTGATGAATGGCGCATACCTCCTTCATCGAGAGGGTTTGATTTTCTCTGGCTAAATGGCTTACGTCTCGGTTGACCCAGATGAATTTTTCTCATAATTGATGAAAGTGTTCATTGAGAACATTCTTTTGCTTTTCTACAGTGGTCAACCAAAGGTTGTTAGTCGCAAGCTGTTTGTTTTCTTCCTATAAGGCTTTGAGTGCCTTACGATGAGCATGGGTTTGTGCTTGTGCTGTGAAGGCATCCCAAACAACCTTCTCCTTTTCATCCACCACCCTTTTATTCTCTATGATTAACTTTGTTAGTTGCTCCATTCTAAAATTTTCTAGCTGGTTTATGGGAACAAATCGCAGAGGGTCCTGTTGTGCTGCTTGTAAGGCCACGAGTTGCTCTTGTAGTTTCTACACTTTAGCTTTAGCATGCTTTGCCCTTACTTCTATTAAGATCAGCTTCCCCTTTGTGGAAATGAGGTTTGACTGAATTGATATAACATCTTGAGGGATGTCAAATAGGGACATCATTACTTGCCCTATTTGAAGCAATTGATCAAGCACATCCTCATGTTCCACAAGAGTCATTGAGGCTCCTACTAGAGTTTGAGCATCTCGTGCTCCTATGAGATCTTCTGGTGGCACAACAAGTACATTGAAGGATTCTTTGATATGGTCTGCGACCACTTCTGCAGCTCCCGCAATATTCTGGTGTTGCATGACCACCACGGTGGCCCCTTCACCAGTTTCTAACTGCACCTGGAAAGATGTCATGTTTCCTAAGATCTGTTGTGATCATATACTTTTTCCTCCTCCTGTGTGAATGGAGACTTCACCCCTTGTGCAATCTAATGAAATAGTAGGCTACCTAGCATCATCGATGATGTAGAAGAGGTTTGTGTCATCATGACTTCCCCACTGGACCGTCTCAACGATGGCTCATCGACGGTCTGTAGTCTTGTGATGGTGATGGCTGATCTTGGCCTATGCTAGGCCTTGCTTCTTATTGTTGGTTGAGACCCATGGCTGGAGGTTGGTTGGGTCCTACAAGTTGAGTTGCAGTTGGCTTAGCCATATGTTCTTCTTCTTGTTTGGGTCCCAGCTCTTCACCAGTGCTTTTTCTTAGAGCTGACGCTTTAAGCAATTCAACATATGAAGTAGTATGGGCCTTTTGGAGGACGTCATTGGTGTACCCCCGAATATCAGCACATCGGTAAAGCTTTCTGATGAGACAAGGGAAAGGAAATTCCATCTTCCCTATCTTTTGTTCCTCGAACCACCTCAGGATCTCTATCAAATATAGATGGGGTAGGTTAGCGTTAACCTTTCCCATCAACACTGCACATCCTCTAGCCACATACGTCGATATTCTTTTTAGGCCCTTTGTGGGGAAGAGATGATATGTTCCAATTTTAAAGTAAACCCTCTCTTCCGTCGTCAATTCACCAAATGCTTTATCTCTACCATAAGCCTTTTCAAACCACTCCTTTTGCACATTAGGGTCTGAACGGGTGGATAACCGAGCAACCTGGGGCCCTGTATTCGAAAGGTTGAACACTTCCAAAATGGCCTACACAGAGAAGTCAGCTGTCACACCACAAATATTAATAGTGGTGCCTTGCTCTCTATTATGCCAAAATTGGTACGTCTCTCCTAGGTACAAGCACCGCTTTCAGAGAGGATAGGCCATAAGGGAGATTTTTAAGGTGATCCCTAATAGCCTCAGGAGCAAATTTTGCAAATGATTCAAAGTTCAATTCCACAATCATCATAGCGAATGTGGACTTCTCATGGATAGCCTGAATGCAATCTTGGGGCAACGTGAGTGGTTGTCCCAGTTCAGGCACAGTAATAGCTCCTCCTTCTGCCTGCCCGGATAGTTCGGTAGGAGGTTCATCTTAATGAATGCTAAATGATTGCTCCTCTTGTTGTACATGTTGTCTGGCAAGACCTTATCTTCCACCCCTCCGAGATCGTTTCTTTCCACCTTGAGCAGGACCCTCCTGTTGTCCACGTTTTAGGACCATTTTCAATCACACAAGCCAAGCGTTAGTAAGGTTGTTTTTGAAGTCAAGTTATACCTTAGTACTTGCCTTTATTAATGATCTTATGTTATCACATGTGATAGTGCTCAAAAGTTTGTAATAATAAGTCCTATGACTTAGGTGCTTTCCATTTTTAATTTCTCGATATACCTAAGGATTAAATGATTTTTAGGCACAATTATTCTAAGTGTTAGACTTAATTACCCTAATTGATGTCCTTTTGGACGATGATAAATTTCAAAAAAGTTAGGCACTTTTCAGCAAGAGTCCCT
Organism: Gnetum montanum; assembly: GCA_015680685.1. Lineage (NCBI taxonomy): Eukaryota > Viridiplantae > Streptophyta > Gnetopsida > Gnetales > Gnetaceae > Gnetum > Gnetum montanum. Next base: position 1,048,687 of record MNCI01005810.1, read on the forward strand.
CCCCCATGACTAAGTTGAACACTCCGAGTTCAAGCAGGTGTAAACAGAATTAAAATTGGAGTACCAGCAAGCGAGATATGAGGAGAAAAACAAGGGTCACTCAATCGCAAGTCACAGAGAAAAAATTTCAAAAAATCCCCCATGTGTGAATGAAAAAATGATTCTAAGTATTGCAGGGGGGGAGGGTGACCTATTTATAGGCGATGGGGATGCGATATCGCGGATGCGATATCTCATCCCTAGTGATGTGAGGTACATCAAAAAGACCAAATTTTGAAGGGATTTTCTTGAAATAAACATTGTAAATTGAGGACATTGGCTATTATCAAGGGTTCTAGGGAAATTGCATTATGTTCAGAGGCACAATTAATGATGATGGTGTGGATTTTACCAATAAAACCTTGGGTGGTAAGAAAAAGGGTATGTAATGGTACATTGGAACATTAAAATTCAGAGGGATAATAGTAGGGAAAGAATGTTATGAAAAATTATGCTAAGGATAAGAAATGGTATGTGTGAGTTATGCCATAAGTGAAGATTACATAAGTGGGTCCTCCCCAAAGCAGGTTTCAACCTATAATGCCCTTGTGTAACCACACTTAAAGTGTCTGTGGGCACTAGAAGGGTTAAATTTAATCCACACTAACTCCATAAAGCACACACGTAAATATCACTAGAATGAGATGAAAATTCTATGCTACACGGGACGCGAGCTACAATTACAAGAACAGTGAGATGAGATGAAGTAGAGAAGGGATTGTAGAGATTGGGACATGAGGTAACTGAATCCTATGTGTAAAGCATGATTAATATGTCATTAACTCGTTGTTCCAAGATCAGGACCAAGTCCATTCCTCTAATTAGTGACACCACATTGTTTCATCCCATGATGAGTGANCCACGTTGCATGATAACTCCCATAGATGCCACCAAAGAGAATCCACAAGTTCCCTTGATGTCACACCCTAATCATTCCCTCTTGGTCCATCCTTCTTCATTATGAGTACAATGAACAAAAAATTAATTTTAAATTTTAAGAATGTTAAGAATATCATTGTACCCTCGAACATAACCTCTTATTTGTAGAGTGGATGAGTGGGTGTAATGGGCTCACTGTCCACATAATTGATCGCATGAACACAATAACATAAAACACACCTCAACCAATGATCCACATGAGTGTTTTATTCATAGATGGAATTACTTACAAAAAAAAAAACGTAAAAAGATAAAAAGACAAAAAGAAAGAAAGAAAAAAAAAAAGGTTGAAAAATGAAAAATTGGAAAATAAAAAGTTGTAAAATTAAAAAGAAAAAGAAAAATAAAAAGAATTTATTAATCCTGCTTGCTATTAGAAAGGGGGATATCCTTCATAGCTAAATAGTTGAGGATGGTAAGGATTAATAAATGACGATGGGGATCCTTGCATGTTGGAAATCTTTGGGTTCGGTCATATTTACCCCATCGAGTTTCACACACTTGATTGTAGTAAGCATAGTGGGGAAATTTATATGATGTAGTTCCCATATAATCAGTTGACCCACTATGATGTTTGGGACCGTTAGATGGTATGCAAGGATTGGGTTATTGCTCTCCATGTCTATGTTCATTGGGCTGTATGATTGTTGGAGTGTGAGTTGGTGGCCCTGATGAAGTTACATGAGGCATTGGGTTCGAAGGTAAGGATGCACCACAGTGTGGGACTTGTGCTAGGTTGGAAGATGTAGTGGCCTTGGAATTGTGTTGTCCCTTCTTATGGCTGTGTTTAAAGGAAGGACACTTTTGATGTTGAGGAGGCTTTTCACTACTGTTAGTAGTAGTAGCACAAGTGTCGTTTATGGGTTGTTGTTGTGGTGCAGGCACCTTAGGAATAGTTGGTGGCGATGTATAAGGAGGGAAAGGATGAGAATGTTGAAAGTTAGAAGGAGTATAAGGTGCACAAGGTGGTGGTTGTGTTGGAGGCATAGGTTGATAGTATTGAGGAGAATGGTACTGTGGTGAGATAAAGTGCATTGGCCCAGTTGGAGAAATAGGATGTTGAACAAGATAGCATTTGGGTTTAGATGATACGAAGGGTGTCTCCAGTCTAGTGGTGGTCTCCCCCATGACTGGGATTGTTACCACTATGATCGAACACAGTATCTCTATACGAACTCTGGATGTAACGTATTTCCCCGATGCTCATGTAAATGTAACAATATTGGGCATTGGCCTTTGGGGTGATTGTAGAAGAATATGTTGCATTCATACATATGATTGGTAGTTGAGCTCTTATTTTCCTTATCCCTTCTTTCCGATTATCTACTATTTTGTCCTACTTCTTGGGCTGTCAAAACTCTATCTCCAATAATATCGATAAATTCTCCATACTTTTGATACGTCCATTCCAACATCTTATTAATCTTTGCCTCGGCTTCTTCTAATGATTGTTGTATTGGCAAAGATGATGTTTCCACCTTGAGATTGGTTGATTTCTCCTTTTTATGATTATGGACCTTTGTTAAGTTGAGATTTTGGTCTCGTTGATGTTTTTCAACACTCTCCCATCGAGCCATTTCTCCTTCTTCTTTTGCTACGCGCTTAATAAGCTCTTGGACTTGATGGGTTCGTAGTTTGTATAGTTGACCTTGGGCATACGTTCCTAAGGTCTCTCTTATTTCATTACGTAGCCCATCAATGATATAGTACATTAGCCTTTCCTAGGAGAACCCATGGCTTGGACAGTCCAAGGGTTCATGTTTTGCTTGTTTCCATCCTTGGATTTGTTTCCTCAAGGCTGACACTCTTGCGTAGGATTGATATTTTTCGTTAAAGACTTCTACCATTGTTGACCAGCATCGTATCAAATTTGGTTTTAACGATCTATACCATACTTTTGCTTGGTCAACGAGTGTCATGGGAAAGAGCTTAAGTTTTTGCCACCTGTTATCAATGTTGTTCCATGTACAGGCATCATAGAAGGATTGTAAATGTTGATACAGATATAAGTCATAGCCTCTTGAAAAAGTAGGAAAGTTTTTTAAATCGAGCCTGGGTAGATAGCTCTCCTTATGATGCTTACATGAGATTCGAACAGCCTCTTGTATTTGCGTTAAGTTTGTAGTGGCTAGTAGGGGTTCATTTTCATCCTGTAAGTTATGCTTTCGTGTGTTGGGATGACGTTGCTTTCGTTCATGTTTATAAGAAACCCCTACTTTAGGTTGTATACTCCAACCTTCATTGTCATATAGTTCGTTGGTTGTCCAATGAACTTCCTCACTAGGTGTGGCATTGTTATAATCTTGTAGGAGAGGCATTGTTGTGGAATTGTGTGAATTTAGATGTGAATTTTAATAATTATTATTTTCTAAAAGATATATCATTGAGTCCTTTATAGTGACCTTATATGATATAACTAATCTAGATAACTAGCACCATCCCTGGTAACGGCGCCAATGATGAGTGGTGAGGTACCCCTACACTTAACCATATGAATATGAGCATTTTCACGCGTGATCCGGTTGAACTCCACAGACGGACTAGTTGTGGCACCTAGATAGTTAGCCTTAGATCGTAGTTCGCTATCTTCCCACCTAGACTAGTATTATCTTTTTCACATATGGTTTAGTCCAGAGTGAGGTGTATGATGTGTTCTAACCTAATGCTACTCCTGAAGGCAATGGAAAGTAATGTTTACTAATNTGAATGCTGCAATGAAGAAGTAATCTCAATCTTTATTGCTGGTCATGTGCATGTCCAAGTACATCACACTCAAATAAATGATGCTGTACAATTACATTCACCACATTGCGGGTATACACCGGAAAATAATCTATCTCTGGAGGGATAAAATTGCTAGAGTTTTGCTACTGTCTACTCTATTGTGAAACAAGGGAGAGCCACCTCTTATTTATAGACATGGCGACAGATTGTGATATTGCGTCCCATCAATGGGGCATTCAAACTAGCTGATATGAATGACAATGAGTTTGCAAATCCTGTCAACCACTTGTACCTCAAGCCATACTACGTTTGACATAAAGGAGTACAACAGACATAAACCAAGGTAAGCAGAACGTCCGCTATGACGTAAAACTACCACAGAATGTCCACTACAACATAAAACTAGCATAAAACATCCACTATGATGTAAAACTAGCACAGATAGTATGCTATGACTATAAAATGGCACAGAACATATGCTATGATGTTAAACTGACACAACACATCCTTGGGCTATGACATAAAACTAGCACCCACAACACGATCCACTATGACCTTAAACTAGCCATCCACCATTTGCTACGACATCAAACTAGCACAATGGTCTTCCAGGACCTTAAACTGGCATATCATGGTCTACTAGGACCTTAAACTAGCATATTTGATGGTCTACTAAGACCTTAAACTAGGTTTGCAGTGTAATGCCTCCTGTCTCACACATGCGACATCATAAACAAGCGAGTGTGCATAGTTTCAAACTTCCTGGACAACATGGGGTGGGGCGTTGTAGTTCCAGAATGAAGTTCACATCGTCAAGGAAAAACCCTCTGGAACACATGCAGTGTCATCGCCCCTAGCATCTTGCTGATCTTTTGGAAATGTCGTTTGACATCTTGTTAGCCTTTTGGAGCTACTGCTACCATAGCCAATCATCTTGGTTATAGCTCTTACTATCAGGACCTGTAGTTGGAGTCCTAGCACTATTATGGCCTAGCCACAAGGTTGCCATCCTTCAACCCTTACCATCGTCTAAGTCCAAAAGGCATTCAGTTGTTAGGCTTCTCACTTTGCAGCTAGATTGCATGATGTTTGCCTTGGGCAGGGAATCCTGAGCACCTGCATCACCACTGCTCCTAGCCTCTTTAGTGCTAACCTCTCCAGCCTATCATTGCCAGAACCTGTGTTGGCCTTCTTGCTTTGGACATTGCACATGTTAGACATAACACTTGCCACTCTGGCAATGTCTTGAGCAAGTAAAACTTTGCCCTCATTTCACTTGATGGTAGTTTTTTCTAGTTTTCTTTCTGTTGTGTTCATAGGATAAAAGCCAAGATGGTGTCGTTCAGTGATGCATTTCACCATGACGGCAAATCACAACATTACTCCAAAGTATCTGCTTTGATTAGCCTAGCTACTTGAGAGTGCATACCCTCCCTTCAGCCAACTGAATCTCCATTCCATATGGTTATGATTTCTCACATTCCCTTTACAAGCTTTCTGAATGCACAAAAAGCCCTTTCACATGCCCAACCCCAAGTCCATGATGGATGTAACACAACTCATCCCATGGGAAGCATTTGTAGGTAGGTAAAAGCCCCACATGGACCCCACATAACTCATCTTGGGGAGGAAACACCTATCCTACAACAAAAACAAGATTTTCTACAAGTGAATGTGGGTGTGTAGCAAAAGAAAAGCACAAAAAAAAGCAAAAGAAAAAAAATGCAAAAAAAAAGGAAAAAAGTAAAAATAGTGCCTAAAACAAATGGCACAAAAGCTACTTTGTAATCATTCTGGCCCATAAATCGACCATCTCTAAGAACTTCGGTGAGAGTTCAAAAGCCAAAGGCAAAGACACCCATGTGTGATGACTCCCTCATAAGCATTCTGACGAGGGATTACACTATAGCAATAGTTATCATGGCATTGCATTCTACATCCTTTCTTCCTTGAACCTATTCCTGCAAATCCATCCCTTGCCCCCTATCCTACATCATCCTCAAAGCACTCTCAAATATAGAGAAGTCTCATCCAAGTGGGCATTGAAGAGCAATGTTGGCGTCTTGTTCCTCATGGTGTTTCGTATTCTTTGTCGATGTCTCTTGGGCAAATTCGTTAGACGTCAACAAAGAGGGCCCATTGAAATGCCATAAATTTCAGGGCTCATGATTTAGCAATCCTAGAATTTGGGCAAGGATCCTTGCAAGCATGATGTCACAATGGACCGTGCAGACAACGTGGCACCCTAGAAGTCCTAATGTCTACAAAGTCACTTTTGAGCTTGCCTGCCACCCTCCATAGCATAGTCAACGTGGCACCTAGTCATGAGGCCAACTTGCATAAAAAAGGCACTAGGGGTAGACTATACAGTCTGATAAATTTTCTATCACCCGGCCTAATAGGCTTGCTACACCCTCGAGCTTGCCTAGCTTGACACTTGACCTAGTTGAAGGTCTACCCAAGGACCATGCTAGGAGCTATTGAAGGTGTTTAGGATGGACTAAATAGTTTGGCAAGTTTTCTAACCGCAGGAACCTAGTATGCTATTCTACGCTACGCTACGCTGCATGGTGTAGAAGGCCTTGAGGAGACTGATCGGGCACCAAAGAGGTAGATTGACACTAATTCAGCTCCACAGGGTACCTACCTCATTTCATCCTTAAAGCATGAGCAACATGATGCAGAAAAATGTGGTAGATTTCATTAGAAATCATCTCAATTTAAGTGCTACGCTACACAACGTAGTAGGGTTTCACTATGGCTACAATCCTACTCAAATTGCTCTGATGGAATAAACATAATTGCCCATGTTTCAACTATCAAAAATTCTTACTCTGTTGTCATGCTAGGACATGACTAACATTTTGTGACAAAATGATTGTGAAGTAAGTTAGAATTGAAGCCAAACTAGGTGCTACGCTCTGCTACGCTATGCTACGCTACGCAACATAGCACAACATAGCAGGGATAGAACACATGAAGGTCCTTTGCCAAGTGGTTCCAGCAAAAGAATTACACTTGACCATGCTCTGGCCTCCAAGACTGCCTGTCCCACTTCACCCTTGGGTTTCAAGAGAAGCTTCTTGCTAAAGAATTGAAGATCAAAATAGGAATTCATGTCACATTGGCTGCTACACCATGCTATGCTACATAGCATAGCACAGCTTAGCAAGGACATAAAGCATGAAAGTGTCCCAAGGATGAACTCTATAGGTCCTAGGACCTTTCAACATGGAAGGTAAGGTTGCCAATTGTAGAATTTTCTTACTTAGCCAGGCCTCAAAGGTATGCTTTTAGTTTTCAGGTAAGATTTAATTCACGACTAGTGACTATGCTACGCTATGCTACGTAGCATAGCATAGCGTAGCATGCTTGTGTTCACGCTATAATGATACACTAAGCAACGTAAGTAGTGTAACACTCATGTAGAAGCATCAGGACATCTTTGGTTAGCCCCAAAACTTGTTGACAATGGTCACCTCTGACTCGACATCTCTTCAACAGATAGGATCAGCAAGTTTGCTTCATTTTGCACCTCCCTGTTGATTCCGAAAGTTGTCCCTACGCTTGACCCTGCTTGCAAGAGTAGGAAAGACATAGTCCTAGAGCACAGGATCCACTTTGCATTCATTGTTGGCATTTTTTGTAACAAACATGGTAGTTCCCTGGGTTTTGGCACACGCAACTTGAACAGCATGGTCACAGCAAAGCAGGTTTCACATTCAGCATTACATTTGTAGCGTAGCACTACACAATAGTTTGGCACATTCATGATTGCACCATATGGGACCCAGGACACGTGGCATCCAAACCACATCTCTCTCCCACTTTTGGCCCTATAAATACCCCAGTGAACAACATTCAAATGATTGGCTTTTTACATTGTTGGCTTTTGCAATCACCTTTGGAAGTTGGGTTTTTGGTTGGCTTCTGGCATTTTCTGGCTTTTGGACTTGGCTTTCTTGTGATTAGCATTTTAGCATTTTGGCTCTAGCAAAGAGACTAGCAAGCGGAAGGTTAACAAGTAGCAAACCCTAGTAGTAGCACCTCCTGATCTCTTCTAGCCCAGCAAGCACGAGCTCATTAGTCCCTGTTAGCAAACCACTAGTAGCAGTCCAAGATCTATGATCATACTATTCTGTTGTAAGCTATGCCTATCCACACTGTGCATTAGTTGTACACTTTCTAGCCAAACAAAGATCAAATCCATCGATCTTGGGGCAGTGCACTCTCTCACTCAAGCCTGCTTCATTTTGTTTTGCTGGCATCATATTTTGCATCATTGCTTATCAGTTTATGTTTATCACTTAAGTTATATATAACATCTTTGAAACAATTGTTTATGGAAGGTTATTATACACCGATTAAGTCCCTGTTTGATCGACTAGACCATTTAGGGCACCCCATTTTTGTTTACTCCAGCATGGCCCTCGCGTGGATCCAAGGTTAGGCTGTATGCTCGGTAGCCTCTTAGTGTTCTAGCCACTGATGCTTTTGATTGCTACAATATCCTCCTATCATTAATTCTTTTTTTTAATACCACAACTTCCTCTCATAGGGATTCATTAGACCCCTTTAGCTCCCATGAAGTTTTTGCACACAACATTGCTAGATTAGTAGTAGTCTTGTAGAACTTCAAGGGTATACTAGATATGTTAGAGGGAAGCTTAGGCAAGGAGTCTATATCCATGTCTCTACTGGGGTTACACTCCACAAAAGACACTACATAAGCATAAAATACAACCATAAACATAATGCACAACCTACGATAGCCATAACACAAGCATAGCCTACAACTGAAGCATAAAGCAAAATTCTTATCTATCTTGGGTGTAACCTGATCCAACCAATCGATGATGTCCTTAGCCATCCCATGCATGAACTTCACTTTATCTAGAGTCTCCACCCATGGTTTCACATGAAACTTAAGGATGGTAGCTTGCATTGGTGGCTTAGGAACTACTCTAAGCATGACAATCATCGAAAGGTTAAGATGAAAACAAAAGATAAATAATGATATATAATGAAAATATTAAGGCATGGGCATACCTAGGTTCTTCTCCTTTTCCTCCTCTAGGATGATGATGGGGGATGTACCTTGTATCACCTCACGAAATGATGAATTGTGTTTAGATGTGCTTCGATATTGGATACATGATATCGGAGCCTCGATATTAGATACCCAATATCAAACCCCAAGATGTGATGTTGAATATTCGATATCATGGAGTATATGTTGGCCTATAAATATAGTGCTTGGGCACATAGTTTACATATTAGTTTTTTATTAGAGTAATAAAGTTCTTGTAGTTTAGCCATTCCAGAGTTAGAATATTTCTAAGTGCCTGCAATAAGAGTCTGAGTGTGTATAGATCTTTAATTGAGCATTAATGTAGTTGACACAATAGTGTGACAAAAATAAAGACAAGCCTTTTTGATAATCCTTGAAGCACCAAGAATAGATTAATGTTTTCTTTAATGCATTTAATCTTCATGCACTTTATCTTAACTCACTTTAATTAAGCAATTAACTTTTAATTATTAATGAACACAAGCATGACCGCTTCAAGCATACATGTAGCACTTGGTAACCTAGAAACACTTAACGTTTGGTAACCTAGTAGTGCTATATGCATTTAGGATGTGTTTGGAGAGTGGGAATGGGTACTTTTGTTAGGCTATCTAGGTAGTAGATTAATTAGATATTAAATTCCTCTACCTTTCATTCTTGTTATAGGTGATTTAACTTATAAAATATAAAATGATAAAAATCATACACCTTAGTTGCACTTAACCATACACTTGTATCTCACAAGTGGAACTAAGAAGATAATGATCATCCTGATTAGATTTTACTTCCTTGAACTAGTGTACTTAAAAACTTAAGTTTTGTAGAGTTCAACTAGATCACATGTGAACGCTTGTTATTCGTATGGTTGGGCATAGGGGTACCTCATTGCTCATCATTGGCACCATTGCTGAGGATGGTGCTAGTTATCTAGATTAGTTATATTATACATGATCACTGTAAAGATATTAACGATCCATCTTTTAGAAGATATTAATATTTTAAGTTACACATGTTATTAGGTGAAATCATGCCTTCTTCACATAGGACCAAGACTACATCACATGATGAAAGCTCTCATAGGAGAAACCATAGGATCTATATTGAAGAAAATTGAAGTGAACAACCTCAAGCAAGGGTTTCCTATGCTCATTTAGACCCTTACTACACTCAAAAACTACATTCAACTGGTGCAAAAAATCCTAGAGGAGATGAAATAAGTCCTAGATCAAGAAGGTCCTTAAGGCCTAGGACCTCCTTTAAACTTAGACAAGATAAATCAAAGGACTAAAGGAAAAACTATAGAAGCCATGGTAATTCTCCTAGCTCCTCATCTTCCTCTTCCTCTTCAACATCTAGTTCTAACAAAGATGAACATAGGTATATAGATAGAGCTCTACTAGGGGGTCAAGATAAAGATAGAAATTGAACCCAAGGGAAAAATCAAATATATCAAAATGAGCATAGACAAGATCGTCACAATCAAACTAATAGAAATAGAAATTTTCATCACAACATGTTTGATGATGATGAACCCTTAGTCACCACTAAGAGCTTGATGCAGATCATGGAGGCAATTAAGATACCTCATAGGCATTGCAAGGAAAGTCACCTAACTAGGGTTGATATGAATAATATTCCTAAATTTGTGGGAGGCTATGATTCAGATCTGTAACATCATTTATTAGCCTTCCATGATGCCTGTGCTTTCTACAACATTGAAAGTGAGTGCCAAAAGCTTAAGCTCTTTCCTAGGAGACTAATCAATAGAGCCAAAGTATGGTATAGATTGTCAAAACCAAATTTAACTCAATGGTAGTCCACATTTCTAGAACTTTTCAATGAGAAATACCACACCTATGTTAGGGTGTCCAACATGAGGAGACAAATCCAAGGATGGAGATAAGAACAACATGAGCCCTTGGACATGGCCTTAGAGAGATATTATTCTCTATTGAATAGATGTCCAAGGCATGATTTCTTTAAGGAAAAGTAGCTTAGCCACATCATAGATGGGCTTCATAATAAAATAAGGGAGAACCTTGGGATGTATGCTCTAGGTCAATTATACGAGCTATGAACCAATAAAATCTAAGAGTTAATCAAGCATGTGAAAAAAGAAGGAGAGATATGCAAATGGAAGAATGTTGAGAAAAATAACTGGGATCCAACTCTTCAAAAGAAGAGGGTCTATATCTATGATGAGGAAAAATAGGTAGCTCCCAATGAGGTTGAAGAAAAGCTAAATAAGATGTTGGAATGGATAAACGAGAAAGTTATAACTTGCATAGAAATCATAGAGGAGAGAGTAATGGAAAACAAATCAAGTGATCACAAAAAAAGGAGGAAAAAGAATCAAGAAACAAGTAGGAACACTTATCGGTGAAAAAGGAAAATGACTATAGAAGAAGAGGCTATAGACTTAACCACCAAAGAGGATGATGAATGCGACATTTGCTTATATGACCATCCAAAGGATTATTGCCCAGTCAAGTTACATCCACATGAGTATGGGGCTTTTGCATTGACTCTTGTCATAAGACAGGTGTTTCTTTCCTAGGATGAGTTGTGTTACATCCACATGGGGCTTTAACCTGCCTACAAATGCTTTCCATGTGGTGAGCTGTGTTATTTTCTATTCCATCCTTATTGTAATTCAATATCATTGTCTTGTTGAAACAATAGCCACTTTCATGGAACAACAAATTATTCACATTATCAGGCTTACTTCTCTGCCTCTTGCCTTATATTTTTACAAAATTGCAATAAACTCACAATTTGTGCTTGAACTAAGATTTATCACACCATGTTTGTGTATCAAAAAAAGCCCTAAGAGAAAGGCAATTTACAAGGAAGATTTTGTAGAAATGTTGAAAAGATTAAATGAATTTTGATAAAATTATTTTCATGGAATGAAAGGATTTAGGGCTAAATAAATAACCTAGAGAATTATGATCTATTGATTACATAAGCTCATGAAACTTCAACTAGTTTGACGAGCTAGGGTTTTAAATTATATTTAACATCACATGAAATAGTACAACTTGTATGAGCTTAACTAGCCCCAAGGAAATCACTTTGTAGTTTGTTATTGAAGTTTCAAACATGGTTTCACAAGGCTTTAAGACCAATTTCATCTTAACAAGATTAACATTAGAATGAACAGTTGAGCATAGAAAGAAATCTTATCATTTCAAGGAAAGGGGCTTGATGCAAAGCTGACTTAATTCTTCCAAATCATTTTGAATAGGTAGAATGGCTTAATAGAACTAAAAATTAGCTTCACAAAGGATTTCCAAAATAAATTTGCAAACCACAAGGAACCTGATTGATTATAGAAAAAAGGAGCCAATAAGTACTATCACCACATCAACTCATAGAACAAAAAATTGGCTCTACAAAATAGTTCTATTCAAGTTAGCTTTGTAGGATTAAAGCATGAGTAAAGACTAAAATTAGCCTTATATGTGAATCCCATGTGACACATAAGATATCTTGTGAAGAGGGTTAGTAGAACAAAGAATTGGTTCCACAAAAAGAGTGAAAGAAATTCTACATGTGACATCCTTATTCAAAGAAGGAGCTTGAATTTAAGCATTTTTTGTAGAACTAGAAGATGGTTCTACCAAAAAAATACATAAGTAGTTCTACCCCATCAACTCATTATATGATATGAGTTTGTAGAATTTAAAAGTGATTTTACAAAAGGACTTTATAAATGAGAAGATTTCATGAGGTATGTTGAAAAGCTCTTAAGAGACATTGAACAGTTACCTCCACTTTTCCAAGTTAGATATTTTGGTAGAAATCATAGAATAGAATTTGATTATGCAAAGATAACCTAAGATGATTCTACAAGTTATCAAAAAGTAGGCTTGTATGTAGAATCAAAATCTAACCTTACAAGTAATCTCATTTTCTGATTTGACAAATTAGCATTGAAAGAAACATTATGTATTGTAATGGGAGAATTTTGTTTCATAATTTGTAGAACTAAAATTTGGTTCTAGAAGCAACCACAAAATTGAGTCTACCACATCAACTCCCTTGTAGAACAATTCTATAGAACCTAAATTTGGCTCTATGAATAGGCTTAAAATTAGTTCCACAAGCCACATCATTAGAGTGCATTAAAACAACCTTGTATGTAGAATCAAAATTTGGTTATATAAGCAAGCACAAAATTGACTTTGCTATGTTAGCTCCTTTGTAGAATGATTCTATAGAACCTAAATTCGATTCTACGAATAGGCTTGAAATTAGTTCCATGACCCACATCATTAGAGCATATTGAAATTAGCTTGTATGTCGAATAAGAATTTAGCTCTATAAGTAATCTCACTTTTACTTTTGCCAAGTCAGTATTCAAAGTAGCAAAAAAAAGAAAAAGAAGAAGAAGAAGAAGTATGTAGATCCAAAATTATGTTTTACAAAAAGCTTTTGAAATAGTTCTACCACATCAGCTTTAGAGGAATGAGATTGCTCATAGAGTCAAAAATTGGTTCTCTGAGCAAACATAAACTTGGCTTTACCATGTCAGCTTCTGAAAAGTCAATTACTTCGTTAAGTTGAGGATTGATTCCAAAAGGGAATTTTAGAAGGGCTTTTCCACAACATGATTTTATGAAGAGAAAGTTCATAAAACCCAAATGGTTTGAAATGGTTCTATGAATAAATGGCTAAAAGAAGTGTTGGAAAGTTTTAAAAAGACATTTAGCCCTTATTACCACATTTCTAAATAGGAAAGGTAAGATAGTTCTACAAACGATGTCATCATAGGAGAGAAGTGCCACTTGTAGAATTAAATTTTGGTTTCACAAGTATGTAATTGACATTTCCATGTCGCCTCATTCATAGAGCTAGCTTATGTAACCGAAATTCAACTCTACAAATAGACTTAAAAATTGGTTGTATGAACCATGTCATCTTTGGGAATTTAATAAGATCATTGAAGTAGGAAAGAAAATCCCAAAAGTATGGAATCTGAGGAAATTCTATCATGTCAGCTTTCATATAAGGCTAGTTTGTAAAGTCTAAAACTGGTTTTACAAGCTATATCAAGATAAATAAAGCTCATCTTAGATCCACCAAGGATTACAAGCTTGATTTTCTTATGTGTATTATATTTTAATACAACTTAATATATAATAGAGCCCAAGAATATGATATGACTCATAGAATCAAAATCTAGTTCCATGAAAATGTTTTACGATTGAGCCACCATGTTTTGTAGAGTGTATACATAGGATCAAAAATTGATCCTACAAGAAAGCTCAAAAGGGATTCTACAAGCTAACATTAGTATAGAAGAACTTAAAATGCAACGTTATAAACCATCTCACATAGTAGCTCAAACTATAGAATCTAAAATGATTTTACAAACAAATTCTATGAGTTTTAAAAACACTAATACAAAGAAGGAATGAAAATAGATTGTTTCAGACAGTAAGGGTGTTCATACAAATTGAGCTCTATATACAAAAAATAGCTAGACCAATGAGAATAATTTTGAAGAAATGAACCTAAAGCTTTTACTAAAAACTAGTAGGGTAGCTTGATGAAATGAAATCTTGTGACATGTATAAAAAATAGAGTCAAATACCCTATCTAAAAGTGAGTCAATTAAAGAACAAAGCTTTAAGTATTAATAAGTAGAATTAGAGTAGATTTGAAATGCACAAATATTAATAGTTAAAGCTAAGAATTGAGATTGAGCTACCATTAGAGCATAGAAGAACATTTCTAGAGTTCTTACAAAATCCATTGAAGAATTAGTCAAAATGTCCTGCAAGGAGAAAGAAGAAGCACCTCAAAAATTCTAGGATGTCGATACTTTGCTTTCTCTAAGTACTTGCAATAGTTTAATCTAAATATCTATAAGCTTTAATAGTGGATCAATGTAGTGTAATTGAAGTAAAAGGTGGAAGAAGTAGACTTGTTTAATTTTGACAAAGATCATGACTATGACAACTTGAAAATTTGCATAAATTTAACTATTTAATTTAATGCATGCGATTAATTCTTTAATGTTTTTAGATGTATTTCAATATATTAGCTTATTATCATTAGTGTTATTATTGTTATTGTTGTTAGTTTCCTACACAAGTAAATGCAATATGCTTGATAGGGTGTTAGGTAAAATTTTCTATCCTTTATTTCACTACTATTTAAGCTTAGTCGTAGGTCTTCTAAATATTTTATGATTAAATGTTAAATCCAATTACCCTAGGAATTTTTTCTTTTTATCACATATTATGCCTTTACAAGTATTTTTCTATGCATATTTTATTCTTTATAGATGTTTAGATATATATATTGAATCTTTATTATGCACATTTAATTATGCATGTTTTTATTTTATTAAGCATATGTGATTATATACTACTTTGTTCATGAAGAAATTTTAACCTGAGCCCTACCCAAAACATATTCCTTGTTACTTGTTGTCCTTAAACTAGAAGTTGAAGTCCATTTTTAATTATAATTAAATATGGCATAAATTGGCTTTGTTAAGGAAGTACCTTAAAATGATGTCCTATTTAAAATTTGACTATACCAATGTGTCTAGAATGTTCTAAAAGATAGATTTTGACTCCTGGTTCACTAGAATTAAAGTTGTGGTTCTCAAAATATCATAATTCCTAGTTTGCTAAATACCATAAAAGTTTCAGTATTTGAATTGGACAAAGATGAAAAGTCATACTTAGATGAGATTTTAGTATACAATTTAGTAGATAATTTAATGAGGATCCCATAGATTTAAGAAAAATTTAATTTGGAGTCTCTATGTGCATGATATGAGTGTTTATGTATGAAGAGACTTGTATGTAGAAATTAGGGAAAAAGACATGTGAAAAATGATTTTTAAAAAGTTTAAATTAAAATTAAAATCAAAATTAAAAAATTCAACCACTATAAAGCACATTCACATGCGAAACCAAAAGAGAATTCTACATGTTATATGTTATAACATATAACATATGTTATAAATATAATACTTTACCTCATTGCCTTTGTTTCATGTGTTTTTTTCCCTAGCACTTCTTTGTTGCTTGTTTGTATTGCTATTTTTTTGATTGCTATCATTTTTCAAAATCTTGTTTTATCACATTCTTTTAGAAAGACATTTTTTATCCTTTCTTCTGTATTTTGAAGCTGATTTGAGCCTGATTTCTTCTATTTTTTCCTTTATAAATAGGCAGTGCCTCTAGACACATCTCATCATAGTTTCTAGAAGGGTTTTGGGTGTGACAAGTTAAATAAGGAAAAGAAAAATTAAGAACATTAGGTAGAAAAGGAAGACACTAAGAGAATTTAGGAATCTATGCCAGTACAAGTAAGAAAGATTATTTTAGTTTCCTTTTCATATGGGCATCCTATTTGATTGTAGATCCCATAAGAAAGATCGTTTTAATTTTCTTTTCATATGCTATCTTTTCATATGGATTTTCTATTTCTCCTTTTTTCTTTCTACTCTTCTTCTACAATTTTGATTATTATGCCAAGATTCTACTAAATTTCTATTATTTTGGGTTTTTTTTTGGTATTTGAATTTTTTTAGCCTTCTTTTTTTATCTTTTGGTGAATTTCTAGGATTATGGAAATTTTTCCAAACTTACCCTTTGGATGTTTTATGAATATTTTGGAAATGCTCATGATATAAGCATGATTTTGTAAGAAGTTTTTGGAATTTTTGACTACCATAGATTTGGCTATTTCAAAAATCATTGTGGAATTTAGGTTGTCATGGATTTGGCTATTTTGAAAATCATTTGGATTTTTGGAATAAGATAATAATATTTATGTGACCATTTGTGCTTAGTTGGTAATGGGAGCTGCAAATCCTCTAGATGCCTCCATTTTCATGTAGTAGTGGTGTGTTCTTTAGTGGAACCCATCCCATGGGAACAAGGATTGCTAGATGGATTTTGATTCATAAGTTCATGTGAGGCTATGGATTTAGTTGAGACCATGGCACTGATTAGTTGAGTTTAGTAGAGTTGTAGTGATGCATGGTCAAGACCTATCCTTACAATGATACATGTGCCTTGGTTGTTGAGGATGTTAGTAGTGAGGCTATTACTAAGACTTGACTATGAGTGAATTATTTGGGATCATAAGGCTAACTTGATTATAGTAGTGAGGTTATTCTAAGAGTTGTTGGTGAGTTTCTTTGATAGTAAGGGTAACCAAGACCTAGCCTTCAGAGATGCTTGGTTAAAATATACATTCTTGGATTTTTTTGAATAATTTGTGATATTTTTGGACATTAAAATAATTTAAAGGATAATTTGATGACAGTAATGAGGTTATTCCAAGACTTGATGGTTCCTGTGCATAGTGAGGATGACCAAGACCTTGCATTTAGAAATGAGAAGATGAATATTGATTCTTTTGGAATTTTTGGATTTCTTTTGGTTTTAGAGATATTTTGTAATCCTTTTGGACTTTGAAATATTTTTTTGTAGCATTTCTAGACTTGAAAACATTTTTGAATATTTTATTTGAAACCTTGTCTAGCCCATATCTTGTGACTTTTGGTCCAAAACCTTTATACTCCATGAAGAGGAAAATATAATAGCATTTTTTATTTGAGGGGTTCTAGCTTGTCCTACATTTCAATGTAGAAAGCCCACAGTAGGCAAGGAAACATTGGAAGATGGATCAATTCTATACAACATGGACCTTCTAAACTTGAAAAAATTGTTATATATATGTTTTATATTTTTGTAAAATAAAATCCTTGTACACTTTTAGATTATTTGAGCCATGTACCTATTTTTGTGAATAAATAATAAACTATGATAGATATGAATTTTCCATATGTGCCATTGAGACTATGAGATTGCAAGGAACATTTTTCATTTTAGCATGTGCAATATGTTCAAGAAAATTTAATATTATTTATTTTATATTAATATTATATTATTTAATTTAATAAACTTAAAACATTAATAAATTTATTTTTATCTATCCATATGAGGTGAAACAAGGGTCATTAGGATCATTGATTTATTTACTATTTTATGATGTAGCTAGTGAAATTTTTAAACATCTACCTTTTCATGATTGCATAAAACTCTAATTTTTACTAAATAAATTTTAATTAACTATAAATGCAAGTATGATAAAATTTCGCTACGTTATATTACTCTACTATATTTACACTTGTAATTAATAATTTTTATCTAATTTGCCACTTCCTTTTGAGTTAGTAAATCAAGGTCAAATCTAGATCCTTGGGGCTTTGTAGCTTCTCTATTAATTATTTATAAGATATTTATAGATAATTAATGGGGGTGTTACAATGACTTAATAGAAAAATTTGATCTTTAATCAGTAGAATCAATTAAGGAATGGTGGGAGATATATGAGAAAATAGGTTTCCACAAGCTTAGCTTTATGTCTAGGGAAAACCTTATCAAAGATGTTTTGAATTACCTCATAGCAAAAATAGGATATGAGAAAGATAAACTTTGATCTAGGGGAAATATGGAGCGCTACATGGACATTAGTGTTAGAAAGGCATACGAGCTTTATGAAATGATAGTATATTTTATGAAGATTGAAGCTTGACAGTTTAATAAGGAAGTGCTAGGCAGAAAGGTTTGGAACCATCTTGAATTTGGAAGAACTATTGAGCTCCCATTGGATAATCTAGTGAAGGCATGGAGATATATGCATGTCATTTCAAAGGCTTCATAGCTTAAGTTTTCTCATAGCATTTTCATTTTAGTATTAAATTTTGGTTTAGGCTATGAGAGTAATTTAGTTGCTGATTATCATGTTTAAGTTAAGGTAGCCTTAGAAAACAAGAAGCATTTCTTTCTAGTCTAGCACATAAATGATGTTTTGTAGCATAGTATTTGAGAAATTCATGAATAGAGGATTCAATTAAGTCTTAGTTCATTTTTACTAGATTATCTATTGATCAAAGTTCCTAAGCCTAAAAAGATAGCCCCAATTTTTGTTGATTATGCATCATAAAGAAGAGCTCATTTGGAAGACCCTTGTTATGATTTCTTTCTAATTGTCTACTAGAGGAGCTATTTTGATGCACAAGCCTTAGAATTCTTAATGAATTTAGTTTATCCTCATTTGATAAATTTGATTTTAAGAGTTTTTTCACCAAGAATTGACTAGCAAATAATTAATGAAATAAGGGGAAAATGTCATGGAGTTGTCTTCCTACACACTAGATATACTTAGACTCTCATAGTAGGTTTTGAAGAAAAGGCCTTCAAGTTATCTAGATTTATGGCTCCTTATTTGAAAGCTTTTGAAGTTAGATGTTAGATATGGAAAATTCCTCTAAGACATGACTATAAGCATAAGGAGGTCTTTCCTCTAAAATTTGGCTTTTGGGCAATGGCTAGGAGATACATAGAGAAATGCAGTTTCCATCTAATTCTAAAGAGAATATATTCAACTACTAAAACTAGAAAAGTCTATCTTAAGATAAAACAAACATAGTCTATCTTAAGATAATGGATAGAGAGGTAAATCAAGCCAAGGATGAAGCTCTAGCATAGTTGAAAAGGAGTCTATCAATGAAGCTATTAGCTATAGCTTGTGATACCTCAATCATTGAAGTATGTAGGTTAATGGAGGATAGGGATCATCCCTTGGCTAGAGATTTCTTAGAAGAATACATGACTTAGATGAAAGAAAATTATTTCTCTTGGACACTACCAAAGCTAGAAGATGCAATGCCAGATGAAAGGTTTCCCTTTGATAAAGCTGAATATGCAAGAGTCAGAGCCATGAAGAAAATAAAGATCAATTAAGCAAAATTTATAAAGGAGTGATAGTAACAGAAAATACGAGATTAATAAAGATTAAAGGTGCTATAACAACAATAGATTTTGGAACAAAAGAGATTAAAGCAACCACAGCAATAATAATAGAAAGAAGAAGAAAGTTCACACTCAACCCCTAATTTCCCATTAGGATACTTAATGAAAGAAGCTACCTGGTCTTTCAAAGTAAAAGAAAAAAAGGATGCTTCATTCTAAGCTGAAAAATACCCACAGAGCCAAAGATATAAGTAAGCATCATTTTTCAATACAAAGTGGATGATCCACAACTTGAAAGGGAGGAGCTTGTAATGTTCCATTGGGATATGTTAAAAACTATAGCTATTCTAATTAAAGATATGGGACAAATAACTAATAATTAGATAGCTAAACTTAAAGAATTTCTTGTGTAAAAGAAACATGAGACATCAAAACTACAAGAGGAATTGAAAAGCTCTAGGGAAGAAAATGAGCAGCTCAACGTAATGGTTATTATTTAGGAGTCATTGCTAGAAAATAAAGAATAAGAAGTAGCTCAGATGGAAGAAAGACTAGCTATGGTAAGCTCATAATTAAAACAAGTTATAAAGGGTAAAGCTCTAAATCATTCACATCTAGCTATATTAGGTTTTAAGGAAATAATCATTGAAATAAATTATAGGAAAGAGTGAATCAAAGAAATTAGAGATGAGATTATAGAAATTTGAGAGAAACAAGTTATCTTTGTTTGAATGGAGATAGAAGTGAAATAATTATTTGATTTATCTAGAGTTAAAAGAGAGCTACTACCATAGTACAAACAAGGCTTTTTGGATATGATGATGATGGTAGTTACTAGAATTATGAGCAAAACTACTAAGAAAAAGTTGGAATTGGAATTTTTTATTGTTGCTAGGGATAAATTAATAGAAATAACCAATTTCATAACTAAATTAGGTTTGGAAAAAACAAGTGCTAAATAAGTTCTTAAGAAGCTTAATGATACTAAACCCAATACAATGAATTAGGTTGTTAAGGCTCTTCTAAATCATGGAAGATTATCTCAATAGTTATCAGTTGAAGAGCTCCAAATTCAAAGAATGAGAAGAAGTTATCAAGACATCAAAGAACTATTAAATGGCTTGTAGTTATACAAAGAAAATATAAGGCATATGAAGCCTTAAATTTCTTAATATTGGAACTTCCTATGGTTAGTATATAAAGCCCAAAGTAGAAAGAAAAAAGAGGGTTTGGGGGGGTGTGGTTGTGTTGGGGTTGTGGGGGCTAACTAGGAAGAAATCTTATAAATACTATTTATATAATGGCATTTTGAATAGGTTTTATCTATTTGTTAGCTAGCATTTCAAGTTGAATGGCTTTTTCTTATTTTTTCTAGCTTAAATATTGCATAACTAGATTTGAATGAATTTCTAGTTTTGGAATATTATTTTCTTTATGAGTTGAGGTTTAAATTATTTCTATTATTCTGGGTTAATGAGATAGCTTCAATGAGTGTCCTTTCTGAATTAGCTTAACATAGGAAATATTGTCATCTTTATATGATTTGAGCTTAATAAATAGTCTATCTACCTTAGTCTCTTACTATGTGTAGAAAATATTCTGTAATTTAACATTAGGAAATTAGCTAATAGATAGCTCAAAATTTAAGATTGAAATTTTCTATAAAATGGTTCATTTACTATATGTTTTGTGCAAGATAAAAATCTAGAATAGTCATAGTTATACACAAGATAGCTATTCTTAGAAAACTATTATTATTAAATACACCTAGCTATATTAGTTCATCTGTACTAGAAGAAGCTATTTAGAGGTATCTGTGTCATGGTGGTACCAGAGACCAGGAACCACCTAAAATGAGTTATATATAAAATTTTTTTCTTGGAGCAAGCTCAAGTTCATGCACCAACACATTGATGATGAATCTAGAGGGGATTTGAAACTAGTATACTTTCAAATTGTAAAAAGTAAAATCTCAAAAGTTCCTTATTTTGTCAAGCTATTTAATCTTTCATTGATTTTTCAGAGAGCTAATCAACAAATTGGTATTATTGAAAATTCTATTAAATATATAAAATTTACTTCTACACCATTGTCTTCACATAGATATTATTTTATTAAAATCAATCTTTTTAACTATAAAATTGAATTAGTATTGCAAGTAGGTAGGAAGACTTACATTCAACTAATTACATATTATAATTTTCCTAATTCTTGTAACTTTTATCATAATAAAGGAAATTTATTTAATGTTTTTACTTTTTTCTTAAGAATAAAAGATGCTGTGATTAAAAAAAAATGCATCAAAGTTAAGAATTAAGAAAAAAAAAAAACAATTTGAAGTTGAATATAGAAAAAATCAAGTTAATGTTAATAATAAGAACAATCAAATGAAAAAATAGATGTCAATGAAGATAAAATATTTTATGGATATTTTTACTTGTCATACAAGAAATATTGATTAATTTGGTTAGATATCTTATAAGATAAAATTTTCCTTATCTAACAAAATACTGTCAACTCAAAGATTAAAATTGATATCGATAAGTGATATATAGCTAATGGTAAAGATTCTTGATGTAAGGTCAATTATATTGAATAATATGTATAATCATTTCTATTATATTTTCCTTTTCTACAAAAGTTGGGAGGATGTTTGAACCCAAAATATTTTTTAAAAAATATTTATCCCCAAGATACATAGTCAAATTTGAACTTTATAACTTATTATTATCCACTAGAATTAAACCCATACCTATGAGTTTATTAATCATAAGTCCTATCACTAGGCTAACATCTCATTGTTATCTTAAATTAAAGGTTGGTATTTTGTCAAAGTTTTATATTGATACTTCAAATCCTTTTGCTATTTTAAGTTAAAGTGTGAATGTTGAAAGTAATGTAAATTTTGTTAGGAATAGAACCATACTTCCTACTAATAATTAAATTATCTATTTTGATTTTTCAAAGCATCAATTATAAGATTGTATACTTGAGTGGTCATTTCTAAAATTGGAAATTTTTTTTATTTCCATGTCGTTTTTGATGCTTTTTACTTAGTGTTAACCATGGGATGTACTCTAAATTTTTTCTTATTATTAATATTATATTTGGAGCCCTACATTTCCCCTCTAGTTAATGATAAGTTCAATCAAATATTAATGAAATTATTTTGGATGATAAACCTATTTTTTCTACTTTTCTTCTTTGCATGTTAAAGTGTTTTTGATCACTATTTTTTTTACTATATTTGGAATATTTGATGTGGAGTTGTTTTTCAATAACAAGATCATAGCTAGGACCTCTCTTTAGGAGTTAAATACCAAATTCTCAAAAATGTAACATTTTAGTTACAATGTCAAGTAAAAAAGCTCCCATTGAAAGTTGAATAATTAATTTATTTTCTATAGTATTAATGTTTTTTTGTTTTTGAGGCTCAAGGATGTAAAGTTTGTAAATTTTATTGGTGTCTATTCATTATTTTTGATTGATGTATTCTTTTATTTATAGAGAGATTTTTCTCCTTCTCTTTATAAGAAATCCTTTAGTAAGAAGTGAAAACATATGAAGGTGCTTCTCAACAAGGACAAGATTTGATGCTTTTCCAACGCTAAAGGGAAGGTTTTTCAAGATTAGTTGTAAGGATGAAAACTTGAAAAGGAATTTCTAAAAATATTAGGATTTTTCTATAAACTTTTTTTTCATTGATCTAATGTACTTAAAATTTTTTTAATATTATTATTCAACTTTTCTAGGATATTGATGAGAGCGGTTACTCTAGTGGTTTATTCTAAATATTAGAGCAGTTACTCTAGCAGTCTATTCTAATTATTAGAGCAGTTACTCTAGTGGTTTATTGTAATTATTAGAGTAGTTACTTTAGTGGTTTATTCTAATTATTAGAGTGGTCACTCTAATTATTAGAGTAGTTGCTCCCAAGCCTATAAATATAGTGCCGAGGAGCACAATTGAAAAACGAAGTCTTTTAGCAATCAAGTAGCAAAACTCCTATAGTCTATTTAAAAATTAGAGTATTTTCCAAGTGCCCATAGTAGGAGGTCTAAGTGTGGATGGATCTTTATTCGAGCATTGTGTACCTGAGCACACCTTGTCTATGGCAATAAAGAAGAGCTCGTTGATTCATCCTTGCAGCACTTGAGATTTGTTTTCTTACACATTTCTTTTATTTTATTTTCTTATGCATTTATTTTATTTTATTTTATTTTGTGCACTTTACATATATATTATTAGCATAGCAATTCATTTTGATCAATTAAGAAAATCATNGTATTATTAGCATAGCAATTCATTTTGATCAATTAAGAAAATCATTAAATTACACAAGCACAACTACTTCGAGCATGCATGTAATGCTTGGTAACCCAGTAATGATTAATGTTTGGTAATCCCAGTAGTGTTGCACTAGTTTAGGATGTGTACAGCAAGTGGGAATAGATGCTGGTGTTAGGATTAGTTAGAACTTAGTTAATGAGTAGTTAAGTTAAATTAGTCACTTAGTTACCTCTCTCCTTCCCTATTAGCACATTACATAAAAACAAAAAAGCTATAAAAATCATATGGCTCAAGCTTAGTTAACCATACAATTGTGACATATAGGTAAGCTTGGGAAGATAATGATAAACCAACCCACCCTTGTTCCACAAGGGTGCATAAGCACTTAGTCATTGGAATTTGACTGGATCATGTGTGAAATACTCGTATTCGTATAGTTGAGCGTAGGGGTACCTCGCAGCTCATCATTGGCGCCATTGCCGGGGACTTAGTTGTTTGTGCGCTAACTAGAACATAGGAAATCATTCACATCATTGGAACAAACCCTTAGGGTTGGTTGAGAAAATAATAAACAAGAATACATTGCACACTGAACAGACAAGTATGTCTCCTTCTTTGTACAAAAGCGTCTCATTGCCTAGGTTTGAAATAGGAAATAGTCAGCAGCGTAATTGATGGGATGTGATATTGCATAAGTTGCGATATCGCGCACGCGATATTGCATCCACCGCGATATCGTGTACGCGATATCGTGTCTTCCCTACAATATCGCGTACGTGATATCACAGTGCACCGCAATGTCTATAAATAAGAGGTAACTCTCCCTTGTTCAGCATTAGTTATTAGTTAGGAGTTAGAAGTAGCGAAGCTCTGGTAGTTTGAACACTCTAGAGATAGTTTATTTTCTTGTGTTTGCCCACAGTGTGGTGAATGTAATTGTACGACATCCTTTATTCGAGTGTGACGTACTTGGACACACACATGACCTACAATAAAGATCGAGATTACTTCATCATTGCAGCAGTCACTTTGTTTATTTAATTGTTTTAACGCGGAATGAGTACGACTTGATTACGAGCATCTTCATGTGACTACTTGGTAACCCAGTGGCATACCTAGGATCTATGCTTGGTAATCCTAGTGGTAGTCGTGCACCAAGATGTGTATGATTAGTCAAGGAATCGGTTGCTCATTGCACTTAGGCTAGTAACACGGTATGAGTATGACTTGATTACGAGCATTTAAGTGTGACTATTTGGTAGCCCAGTGGCATACCTAGGATCTATGCTTGGTAATCCCAGTGGTAGTCATGCACGAGGTCCAAGATATGTATGATTGATCAAGGAATCGGTTGCTCATCGCACTTAGGATAGATTAGACTTTCTTACCCTTTTCCTCCTAACTTAGCTTAGTTAATATTATTTTCCACTACCTTTAGGAGTAGCGTTAGAATTAGGAACACATCATACACCTCACACTGGACTAAACCATACATGACAAATATACAATACTAGTCCAGGTGGGAAGAAAACAAATTGAGGCCTAAGGATAACTGTCTAGGTGCCACAACTAGTCTGTCTGCAGGGTTCGACTGGATTGAGCGTGCTATGTTCATTTTGTATGGTTGAGTGTAGGGGTATCTCACCACTCATCAGTAATACACATGATGTTGATATGCCAATATCTCAACAAGTTCGGCTAGTATATATTCATCCCAATGAGTATATACCAAACTTCACCTTTATCCTCCATCAAGACAAACAATTGTGTTGATGAGACTTAGAAGGTAACATAGTTGTATTGTCTGAAATCGTCGGCAGCTGGAATGAAATGTACGCCGAGAAATTTATAGGTAGATACAGAAGATCCTACCTTCACTTGAGGGCAAGCTGGAACTGACGAAGGTAGCATACCTTAGGTGGTTTGCATGCGGATCAGACAAGGATTTCCCCAAACATATGCCGATGCGTGATATGTTGGGTTATACATAAACGGTATGAAAAATGTAAATTAGTGCCCACAAATGTAAACAAGAAATAAAAAAAATGCAAACGAAAACTGTGACAAATATTGGCTAAAAATGCAACAATACTATTGGATAGTAAAAATTACAATGCACCTGTCTAGACGCAGTTGTGAATCTGACACAAGGTGGATGAAGAGCCCTGGTGAATGCAAGGGTGTGACAACATGCTGGTTCAAACTACAGGCACAGTGTAGAGGCTATATGCTTAGCGTGCAGGGTCCAAGTCCAGTGTATAGGGTGGGTGTCGCGAATGTTCTCTGTGTGGATTTCCCAGATTCTTGCCAAGATTTCCTCTAATTTTTGGAACCCTGATCTGGTCAAAAATTGGGATTTTTGTACAAGTTTGGGCACTAAACTCGGATTTGAGATGGGGTGATTGGCTGTGGGATGCTAGAATTTCAGATTGGATGACATGTGGAGCATCGATCGGGTGCAACTGAATGAAATTTTACAAGTGTGCAGCATGATGCATGCCAACATGTGCTGCTACACGTCAGCGTGTACACGCTGGCGTGTGAATTCAGCGTACAGACTTGACTAAAACAAAAGAATTCATTTTTACAAACTACTATTACAATAGGGAGTATCCAATTCGGCCCTCAGATTTGGGCTCGGATGTCATGAGAGTGCTGCTTGCAGATATTCTTAGACTTGATCTAACATGGTTCTGCTGATGTCTTCTACTGATGTACGCTGTGCTGCACGCTGGATGGTGCACGCCGGGTGTATACGCTGGGCATGCAGGATGTACATGCTCAGCGTGTGAACCCCAAAGTGCATGATTTCTAGGTCAAAACCTTATTTTCTTAAGCCCATGATGACGCCTAACAATTTCTCTATCTCTGAGAGTTGACGCCTTGTGACAATCTTGCTCTGGAGTGCCTGTTTCGAGTAATCTTTGAAGTCACACGCTGGGCATATACGCTAGGCGTGCAGGCTGCATACTCAGTAAAACCATGTATTTTGAGCTAAAAATGGCAGGTTTGATCCCGGATGTCGCCGTAGTTTTCTGTGGGTCCTGAGAAACCATTTCTTGCTTGGTTCGACTCTGTTCAAAGCTATCTGCGAGGTCTTCAAGCTTCAGTCATGCTGAGGAGCATCATGACTTAGCTTGATTCTTATCGGAGGAGTATGAAGCTCAAAATTTTGTGGTGTTTCATTGGCCCCTCTTTGTTGACGCTTGGAGGAATCAACCCGAGAAGCATCAACAAAGAAGTACAAAACACCACAAGCGACTTGGTAGAAACATCGTCCTTTGACACTTGGCCAGATCTCATCGCACCATGTTCAGTAGTACATGGGATTGGGAAAATGAAGTTCGTAGCTGGATAGGGGAAATGGAAATTGTGGAGATTGAGAACTGATCAAGGAATTGTGCATAGTGAAGGGGATGCTCTGGTGTGTGTACAGGTCATGTTGATCCTTGTCAGTAGCCATTGTCTAGCAGACTTGGGACCAAGACATGAGGTGTATGTCCTTTGGTGGAACAAGACTCTTGTTTAGTGTTTAAGAGAACTTGTTGGCATAACCAAAGCCACGATGATGATGTGTTACGTTCTTTGGAGGAACAGGGCCTCTGTTTGGTGTTAAAGGGGACCTATTGGTGGAGAGCCAAAGCCATGCAATGAGATGTTACTTGAGTGTTTGAGACATAAGTACTTGCTTCCAAGACAAGTGCCTCCCCGCCTGGGGCTTGTATGGGAAGTGCCAAGGGTCTTTTTTTTTGGATGAAAATGCTTTGCTTTGATCTTGTACTCATTGCTCAAGTGCCACGTTGTGTGTTGCAACTTCTGAAAAGTGTTGCAGTGTGCAATGGCATGCTCAATGTTTTGGAATGCCCTGGGTGTGTCTGGGGTATGACTGGGTAGAGTATGTTGAGGAATAGATGAGAAGTGTAATGGGAAATGTACTAGTGAGCGGTTTGATTAAGTTGGTTACATGTGTTAGGCACAATGTGATACCTTGCCTCTATGAAGAATTGAATTCTCGTACGAACACCTCTGAGTGTCATCCTACAAACACAACTCCAAGAAGACAAGAAAACCACGAGTGAGTGAGTAATATTAGACTTGAATAGAAACTGATGAAACAAAGGCATCAAATGAGATTTTAGGCACTGAGTGTGGATGACAACAATGTTGCTAAGATCAACTGGTGATGAGTGCAGTAGCAGCTCTGATGAAATCTGAATGCAGCTATAGCTCAGGAGACTGGAGATGAAGCTTCCAGTTTATAGTCATAGCGGACTATCGTGGGTTAGTTTTATGTCATAACCCATTGGACGGTGCTAGTTTATCGTCGTAGCGGACGGTACACTACTAGTTTATAGTCTTGGCGGACTGTGAAGAGGCAAACTAGTTTATAGTCTTAGTGGACTCTGGCAAACAAAACTGTGGCAGTTTAAAGTCATACCGAACGGGCGCTAGTTTATTGTCATTGCAGACGAGTTGTGGTATTAGTTTACTGTCATGATTCTAGGAAGAGTTGTGGTATCAGTTTACCGTGATGATTCTAGGACGAGTGCATACCTGAGTTCATGTTCAAACGTAGAACGGTTTCAAGTACAAGTGGTTCGTCAGATGTGCGAGTTCATTTTCATTCATATCGGTTAGTTTAAATGCTCCATTGTCGAATGCTTTGGTGATCAAGTAGGGTCCTTCCCAATTGGCTGAAAATTTATCTGGGAGTTCCCAAATGGTTTTGAGTACAAGGTCGCCTTCCTTGATCGGGTGTTTATGAATATCGTATCGATGGCGCCATCGTTGCTGCTTTTGGTACCATTCGATCTAATCAAGTGCACGTGTGCATTCCTCCTCCACCGAGTCCAAGTCAACAATGCGCAAGTCATTGTTTTGATCTTCGTCAAGGAGTCCAGAGAGCGTAATCCTTAAGGATGGTACTTGCAACTCCAAAGGTAAAATAGCTTCTGAACTGTGAACAAGACTATATGGCATTTTACCTGTGGAAGTACAATGTGTAGTGCGATAAGCCCATAGTGCGTATACTAGTTGTTAATGCCATTTTCTTTTACTCTGTGTAAGCATCTTCTTTAGTACTAAGATGATGATCTTATTTGTAGCTTCAGCTTGTCCATTTCTATGAGGGTAGTATGGGGACGAAAATGAATGTTTTATTCCTAGACTTTCATAGAAAGTTCTAGTTTCGGCACTGCTGAATTGCAGCCTGTTATCAGTGATGATGGTCATCGGAATGCCAAAACGGATCACAATGTTTTCTAGAATGAAGTTGCATATGTGTTTGGATGTGGTCTTTCTATGGGGAATAACTTCTACCCATTTTGTGAAATATTCTGTCACGGTTATGATAAAGCTATGTCCCACAGAAGATGGGGGAGTTATCGGTTTGATAATGTCTAACCCCCATTTTTGGAAAGGCCAGATGATTTACGTTGTATGCAGCTCATTTGGTGGAACATGTATCAGATTGCTATGTTTTTGACAGATACTGCACGTTTTGGCCTTGGAGAAACAATCATACTCCATGTGCAGCCAATAATAACCCAAACACCTTATTTTGGTTGCCATTGCTTTGGGTGCTATGTGCCCCTCACAGAGTCCTTCGTGTACTTGCTCCACGATGGTCTGGCCATCTGTGCTACTAACGCATCTTAACAGGATACCTTCATAGGATATATGACACAACGTGTCGCCTACTAATGCATACTATCGAGAACATTTTCGTACTGTGTCCTTTTGTGCATTTGTTAGATGTTGAGGTGGTTCACCGTGTAAAAGGTACTCCTTTATGTTGTCATACCATTCTACGATCTGCATCGTACTAACGGATGTAATCGGTAATTCATTGGGATTATCAATTATGGGTTTAGTACAACTAATTATAGAGCTGGGCAATGTGTGGAACATGTTTGGCGATATGTTTAGAGCTAACATGGCGAGTGGATCTGCAATGGTGTTATCATTCCTGGAAACATGTTGCACGTCTATATTTTCGAACTGCTTCAGTAAGTGCTTAGTCAAATCACAGTATGGTTGCAAGTGTTGCACTTTGCACGCATAAACTTCTGTGACTTGATTTAGAACTAATTGTGAGTCACCTCTTACTGCCAATCATGTGATGTTTGAAGTTAGTTCTGCCATGAGNTCTCTTACTGCCAATCATGTGATGTTTGAAGTTAGTTCTGCCATGAGACCTCTAAGGAGACCTTCGTACTCTGCTATGTTGTTGGTAGAATGGAAGTCAAAATGGTAAGCAAAGGGTTGGATCTTCCCAGAGGGATAGGTGATGATGGTGGTAGCACTTCCCCCTCGAGAGGTGGATGCTGCATCAAAGTTCAAGATAGCATCGTAGTCATCGAGTACTATTTTTATTGCACTCATATTTTTGTTAGGGAATTCTGTCTCTATCATTGCTTGATCGTGCATTGGTGATGTAGTCATTTGATTTGTTATGGCTTGAACTTTAACTGATGATTGCACTATGTAGTGTAGGTCAAACTCAGCTATCATGGCTTTCCAATGAGCTATTCTACTCGACTCATAAATGTTTCCTGTGATGGCTCTGAGTACATTATCCTTGCAGATTATATTGACTTGGTTATGGAATAGGTAATGTCGCCATTTCTTTAAGGAAAAGACAAGGGCTAAGCATGACCTTTCCACCTCATTGCACCTCTTCTCATGGGCTACTAATGCATGACTTAAGTAATAAACAGGGGCTTCAGTTCCGTCATCTGGTTTTTGGCAAAGCATAGATGCGATTGATGAGTCAGAAGTAGCATGATAGATGTAAAATAGTTTATCATTTCAAGGTGGATAAACTGTGGGTAGTTGAACAAGCACTATTTTAATGTTGTCAAATACTTCATGGAACTGTGAAGTCCATTCAAAATGGGTGTTCTTGCGTAGCAAGTGGTTCATAGGTTTCAACTTATCTGTGAGTTTTTCTATAAAATGCCTAATGAACTGCAATCTACCTTGTAGACCACAAAGTTCGGTAAGATTGCTAGGTGGTTTTAAGTTTTTTATGGCCTTAACCTTATCGGGGTCTACTCGTATCCCTGCTTCCGAGGCTATGAACCTAAGCATTTTGCCTGTTTTGACTCCAAAGACGCATTTCTTTGGGTTAAGTCTCAGCTCATATTTTAAACAACGTTTTAGTGCTAAGTCAAGATCTTGTACATGTTGTTCTGATGTCTTTGATTTAACCATGATATCATCCACATAGTCATTGAGTGAGTTGAAGATATAATCACTAAAGATAAACATCATCGCTCTTTGGTATGTAGCGCCGACATTCTTGAGACCGAATGGCATCATCGTGTAGCAAAAAGTACCCCATGGTGTCATAAAGGTCNCGCTACATACCAAAGAGCGATGATGTTTATCTTTAGTGATTATATCTTNCCGAATGGCATCATCGTGTAGCAAAAAGTACCCCATGGTGTCATAAAGGTCATCCTAAGTTGATTCTTAGGGTTAATCCGAATTTGGTTATATCCTAAAAAGCCATCCATAAAAGATAACAATGCATGCCCAGTGGTCGAATCAACTAGTTGATCAATGCTAGGTAGGGGGAAATCATCTTTTATTGTTGCAACGTTGAGGTCCTGGAAGTCAATGCATAGGCCAATGCTTCCATTCTTCTTTGGGACAATGACCATGTTGGATACCCAGTCAGCATAGTCAAACACTCGAATGAAACCAGCTTGATAAAGTTTGGTGATTTCATTACGGACTACCAATGCTACCTCGGGTTTAACCTTGCGTGCTTTTTGTTTCACTGGTCTTACTTTTGGATCGAGTATAATGTTGTGCTAGACTATTCGAGGGTCTAACCTAGGCATGTCAGTGTAAGACCAAGCGAATGCTTTTATGTTGTTCTTAAGCACTTTTGCTATGTCATTAGTGAGTCACGGGCTTAACGATGTACTTAATTTCAGGATTTTAACTTCGTCGTCTGGTAGGGTGATGGGGACTTCAACCAAGGGGTCTTCGGTGATGCTATCAGCTTCAAAGTCCAGAGTTTTGGTCATTGTTTCAAAAAAATCTAGTGTTTGTTGAGTTGATGCCACAAAAGTGTCGTTTGTCGTTGAGCCTAAATCAATAACCTCCATGTTGATTTCTTGGGTAATCGTTCCATGCGGTCCATTGATAGATAGTGGTAAGAATAATTGTTTGCTATCCATGATGTTTGCTGCTGCCAATAAACAGTGAGCAGCAGCAATCAGGTGGTTGGTTATTTTCGAATGCAAGTAATCTATGCATTTATGCATCTAAACTGGACTAAGGTATGCGATGGTAACTTATCTTCGTATCCGCACATGGCAGTTTAGGGCCTTATCGGGCCGCTTATGGTAGTTTAAGTCCTTACCGGGCCATTTGCGGTAGTTTAAGGCCTTACCGGGCTGATGATTATTCGTTCATGATGTCTGGTTGATTGTACGATTTGTAATCGTTATCGAGTGTGAAACTGCCAAATAAGGAGTTTGCGCTAAAATGTTTAGTGTGGGCAACAGGAGTTGCTTTGCAAGAGAATATTGCATATGGGTAGTGTTCATCCCAGTATATCATTATTATTTTTTGTTCTGTTCATTATCATTGCTTCTACGTTGTTCTTATGTATTTACACATTCTTTGTATTTTGGTTAATTTTTAAATTAATTAAATAAATTATTTGAAGGCGCCCTCAGCGTGTTTAACACAGAGTATATAAATTGGAGTTAGCGTGAATTGCAGGGTAGCCACGGTCAAGTTCGAGAGTGAACGTAGCAAAATCCCAGCGTGAACCTGCGACCAGCGTGAACCGAGCGCAGCATATACCGAGCACAGCGTATACCGAGGGCAGCGTATACCGAGGTGACCAGGGTGACATAGATTGGGGTGCGGCGAGTCGACAGAGAGCGTCCAATGTGTGACTTCAAACCGCAGCGTGCGAGCTTTAGCGTAAACGTAGCGTGTAGGGACAAAACCCCAGCATACAGGATTCGCATGAACGCCACGATGAGTAAGGACAAGCAAGTAGAAGGCCAGGGGAGGAAGGATCCTAGCTTGACCTTCGATGAAGAGAGCGAAGCGATGCTACAGTGTCTACCTAGGCCTAGGATTCCCTCATGGTAAGGGACGACATGCAGGTAGGCTCTAACCCTTCATAGAAATTTATGTTTTTGCCTATTTTTCTTGTTGATTTTCCCATTGCATAGCATAGATGTTTCCATAGTGTAAGGTTTCTGTACTCAGCGTGTATGGTTAGTGTGGTCACGCTCCAGCGTGCAGTGTGTAGGGTCTGCACGCTGCATTTTCCAACATGCGGGGTTTGCACAGTGCATTGTCCAATGTGCGGGGTTTGCACACTGTGTTTTCTAGTATGCAACGTGCACGCTACCTTTTCCAGCGTGCAGCATGCACGCTGAGTTTTCCAGCATGTAGTGTGCACGCTGAGTTTAATGCTGGAATTTTTTCTAAGTGTTGGCCCCCTAGTGTAGAACTTTATTTTTACATGGCTCATTTACCCTGTTTCTTGAATACATGCAGGGATCCCAAACCTTTCCTCTTGGTGGTCGAGCTTGTTGGAGTTCTGACATGGTTTGGTTTGATTGATTTTGATAAGCCAGTTCTTGATATGACAATTGATCACAATGGGGTATGGTTCAGAGAAGGGGCCTGTGAATTCCTTGCCTTCATCTTAGACAAATTTAATGTGGTAATATGGTCGCATCTAAGTGAACAATTAGCATTGAGCGTGCTCAAGACCATGTTACCAGGGTCTTCAAATGGTATTGTGGCTTTCGTGGTGGACAACGATGAGGGACCACTTACGATTGAGGACGGTCTCTTCGGAGGACCCAGATCTAGCCATCCGTTATCGCATGTGTGGGACCTATTATCACATGGGTCTGACCACATCAATAACACCTTGTTCCTAGCTGCTCGTGCACATACTTTGTTCCAGAACCCTCCTGGAACGGTGTACCAAGTAGGAAGGTAAGGTTGTTAAATTTGCTATTTTTTGCCTTGCTGCTTAGTAGTGGTTTATATTTTGATCGTTGTCTCTTTGCAGGCCTCAATTCAATAAAGAAGGAGTGTGCATAGGTGATGATGGACTCGCTTTGGCTCGTACCGCCTTAGAGGCTTTCATGGTGGGCCCCACTCTTCGTGGTGCTGTGTTGGCCCAAACTAAGGGTGACATTGTTCATTTCCACAAACGGTACTCGAGGGCACTTGCACAATGCGAGGCTAGGGGGTGGTTGCATGGGGATTGGTCTCATAATGGGCCAGTTTTCCCACGTGATTCTGATTTGGCTCCTAGCGATCCGAATCCATCGAGTAACGGTAAGTAATGGTATTTTCGATACCTCAGTTTGCTTGTTTTTCCACATCATTGGTTATGTTGACTCCCTGGGGTTATCTTGTGTGTACAGTGGATGCCCCGTCTGATGGAGCCACTATCACAACTAGGCAAACTAAGAGCATTTTGTCTATGAAATTCAAGGAAGTCAGTGATGCACAGCGATGGTTACGTACGAAGGCACCACCACATATTGTCAGTCATTTGAGTGATGCAGGCCTCATGGATTTGTTTACTGCTCTAAGCCCTGATGTTTCTGTGATGGAGATGATTGGAATCATTGATTCTTTCGATGAATCTGTCACCTACTATAGCACTCACATCAAGGGTATCAAAGTGGTTTTCCATTTGTCGGAGGAGTTNTTGTCACCTACTATAGCACTCACATCAAGGGTATCAAAGTGGTTTTCCATCTGTCGGAGGAGTTCTTTTCGGACTTCTTTGGTGTACCAGCAGTTGGAACTAAATTGATTTTGGATAGGACGCAGAGGGAAATCCATGTGGTTCATGAATTGGAGAACTGGTTGGGTGTCCTTAAGGGATCTAAGGGGTTTCCTATGTAGGGGAAATCAAAAGTGGAAGAAGTTAATGAGTTATATCCCTTGTTCAGGGCGCAGGTGTTTCCCAAGTCTTTGTCTCAAGTAACAAGTTTTGGGGTAGAACCTGTGCGCATCATGCACACTATTTTAGAGACTAGGGTACATTATAATTGGGCTCAGTTTTTGCTTTCGAGTTTCCACGGGGAGATAGTGAGGTTGCGTTCAAATATTAAGGCTCAATCCCATTTCACTTTTGCATTCTTTGCCAATTACTTGCGTCGGTTGGCTGAATTTTTGGTTGTTTGCGCGGATAATAGGTATGTGTTAAGGGATCACCACCAACTATCTTGCCCATGGATTCGCCACTTATTTGAGGTGGCTGAATCTCAAGATGCTCCCAAGGGGATTGACGAGTCGGTTTTTGTCACGATGGAGGGGTCATTTGGTCAGTCAATTCACATGCATGACAGTGTAGGGTTGGAACCAGATAATGTGCCCTACACTGCTAGGAGAGCCGATCGGGTTATCTAGGAAATGATCGGGAAAGCAAAGGCAAAAGTTCAGAAGCATGAATTTCCTAAAGAGGTTGCTCTAATTGTAGATGAACCAAGGGTGAAACGTATACGGTTTAAGATGCCTGTACGAGGTAATCTTGATTTTCTGATTTGTCCTTATTTTGTTATCATCATCGTTATTTTTACTTTATTTTCTAGTGGTTTATACAATGCCTAATGTTGAACCTATGAATGCCATTAGAGTTGACTTCTGGAGTAAGAAAAGAGAGATTAGCACCAATCATCGAGGAGGAAGAGGCCTCAACGAACTTAAACAAGGAGGATGAGGCGGGCAGGGACGAGATAGGGGGAATGAAAGATCAGGAGGACGATACTATAGAGAAGGGTAACATCGATGATCAAGATGGAGTTGATGAGATGTTCGATGGTTTCTTTGAAGGGAGACTAGACCTTGGTGATCCTCTGAATCTGGAAGAGGATAGAGATTCCAGTATGTTCTCCTTATTATGGCATTTTCCTTTTGAACTGTGCTTTCCATCATTCAAAATTTTGATTTCATGCTTTTACTGCTACCAGGTGAAAATGTTGAGACCAGGACGCTTCCTAACATTCGTTTAGAAGTCCCTATGATGAAGGCCTCCATGGAAATGACCACCGAAGTTAACCTGTCTCCTATACATGAACCCCTTACTTGGATCAAAATGCTAGGTAAAATGGATTTTATAACTGGTGTCATTGATGAAGTGGTTGATCGTATCGAGCAAGCTCACCCTGGAATAGGTACATGTATCTTAAGTGTTTTTTATCCTTTGATTTTTGTTTTTCATCCGTTGCTACTGTCCAATGTCTAATGTATGTTCTCCTCATATGAGCAGGGGCTAAACTAAAATGGGATTCAGCTGAGGCCACTGGTATTGATAGTTTACCTGCACTGCCTCCAGAGATCGAGCAAGTGCCTCGACAACTTTATGATGAAGTGGCAGAGTGCATTGTGCAGAACACCAAGTCTCTTTGGACGTGTAGGCATTCCATCGAGAGGCTATGGTTGCAGATTTAGGCAGGAGAAAAAGAGATTTTCAAGCTGTCAGCAGAGTGGGATGATCTCAAATCGCGCTATGAGTTTGCCTCAGCAAGGTTAACAGGTGATCGCTCTTGGTGAACTTCCAAAATTACTTATGACAGATATTGGAAGTTATTGAATTGCCAAGTATCATTGACTCAGGAGTTAGCAGAGTGTAAAGCACAAATAGATTTACTGAACCTCAAATGTCAGGATTGGAAGGCTTTCGCGTCTAAGGTACAAAAATGGGGTCAAGATGAGAAGACCCATAAGTATCATTATAAAAAGTCGTTAAAGGACGTATCTATAGAGAAGCATCAGCTCGAGATGTTTGTTGAGGGTTTAGGCCTACGCTCTTCATTTGATGCATTTGCCAAGCATACTATGGTGGAGATGGAATCGTCCAAGAGGGTAATCACCATGGCTTTTGAGGAGGTTTCTATGGGGGAGTTTCCTCTGAAATGTCCCACTTGGTCCGTGGTGGACAAAGGGAAGGCTTTGGCCAACGTTGATCTGGGCCTTGATGGGATTGATTGGGCAAGTGTTTCTAAAGAATAAATCCTTCGTCGGTTGGAATTTGGTCTAGGAGGATCTTCTTCAGTAAGTCATTTAAAGTTGTGAATTTTTGTTTATTAACTTTTGGAATTCTTCTCTTTTTGCTTTGTGTTAATTGTTTTCTTTTACCTCTTTATAGGGTCAGGGTGATGGCGATGGTCAAGAGGGTGGCCCCAGTGGAGCAGGGATCCATGGGGCCGGGGAGTCTGAGGGAGAAACCCCTCCTGACCCTAATGCTTAGCTTTAAGTTTGGTCTTATGATCGCTCATGTTTTTATGCGAGCTACAAGCAGAATGTTTTGGTTTGGATTGTATATGAACTGATGGATGGGATCGGTTAACCGCTGTAATTGTCCATTTGTATATGAATATATTTTTTGTTTGTTGTTAAAATGATTATGTATGTGATCTATGTATCGTGTGAGGACATTGCACTAAGTTGTAATTCTATGTTGATACATTTATACTTTTTTCTATTTTTTAATTGAGTATTCTATTTATTCATTTTTTGTTTGAATTTTATTTGAATACTGGTAAGTGCAAATTTAAAGTGAAAATCTTTTGGGCTTGAATGTAAACACAATGCAGCAATGTAAAATTTTTTTGTTCATTTTTTTGTTTAAGTGTAATGCACGAAGTAAAAACAGAAGTAGGAGCATAATCATGTAAAAAAAAGGGGAACATGAAGGAAAACTATGGCTGATCACGCAACAACGCAACAGGGTAGGCATAAATTCGAACTGTAAACTTGAATTGCAAGAAAAGGAATGTAAGAAAATGCTCTAGTTTAAGGCCATTTCGGGCCATGGGCACATATGTGTCAGTTTA
Source organism: Gnetum montanum (assembly GCA_015680685.1). Lineage (NCBI taxonomy): Eukaryota > Viridiplantae > Streptophyta > Gnetopsida > Gnetales > Gnetaceae > Gnetum > Gnetum montanum. The sequence goes on from MNCI01005810.1 coordinate 1,086,390, forward strand.
AAGTCATGATGAACTATAGTCTTGATGTTCTAGTTTAAAGCCATTCCGGGCCCCATGCACTAGTTTAAGGTCATTTCAGGCCCCATGTAAATGAGAGAAGTTTCAAATGATACTGGTGAGTTCCTTGGTAAATCAGCCATTTCTGACTGTGGCTAGTTTTATGTCGTTGCAGACATTTGGTAGTTTAACATCATTTCGGATGAAGGGTATAGTTTAGTGGTTTAGCAATTTTTTGATTTTTCTTAATTTAACGTTAGGAGTGGGGCTGATAGGTATGATTCTGTACTCAGCGTCCCCTTTGTTGATTACGTTGAATGACAATTCTGCCCAAGGGACATCTGATGAGACAGGCTCTATGTTGACGTCTTCTAGTGTTTCTATGTATCCAATAGTTTTGATGTTTGTTGTAGTTTCTAGGTTAGGCGGTGCATGTACAGCTTCAAGTCCAGGTATTTCTATGTTGGGTAGAGTTTTATTTATGTCCAATGGATCATTGTTTACTAGTTGCATGTGACTTTGTCTTTCATTTGTGTCATCATGTTTAGGCTCTTCAAACTTAACTTTCGAGCCTTGGTTTGTATTTGTATGTGACAAGATGGTAGGTGTAGTAGTCTCCCTGTGTATAATGATTTCACCACATTCGTAAGGCAGGTGAATCTCTTGATGTATGGGGGAAGAGACTGCTTTGAGTTGGGACAACTAGGGTCTTCCTAATATTAAGTTGAACCTTGGCATTTCGTCGATGACAAAAAAGTTAGCAGATGTGGGGAATCGATCCCCCGCTATAAAGTCCAGAGTTATAGTACCTTTTACTACTACGTGTGATCCACTAAATGATTTTAAGCATGTGGTGGAAGTTGGTTTAATTAGTTGCNGGTTCCAAAGCAACTGGATGTTCAGAAACCAAATGTTCCACCGCGCCACATGCGGGAATGCCTGGCAAATAGGCTCACATGAGAACGATTGGAGAAAGAATGTCAACAGCTTTCCTTGGGATCCCCCAAGCCTAGTCCATTAAGTGCAATACCTATGACATCACCTACTAATGAACCGAACGATAAGGGAGAACCATCAAGAATACATGAGGCATCTAAATCAACAGTCACAGAAGAAAACGTCAAACCAACTACACATGAGATAAAAATGTTGGGCCCGATGGACCAAGTAACCATTAACAAACATACCCCTAACAGTAAANATCCCAAGGAAAGCTGTTGACATTCTTTCTCCAATCGTTCTCATGTGAGCCTATTTGCCAGGCATTCCCGCATGTGGCGCGGTGGAACATTTGGTTTCTGAACATCCAGTTGCTTTGGAACCCATATGACATATGGAGTAGGACGAGGTTGCAATTGGACAGTCGAAGGTGGTTGAATGTCAGGCTGCCTAGGCACCCTAACGACATACAAGGTTGGTTTATTTTGTGTTTGGGGGGTGGAAGGTTGGTGGTTATCAGGATGTTTGAGTATCCTAACAACATACGAAGTTGGTCTAGTTGATGGTTGTTCCTCCGTAGTTGCGACCGCAGGTGGCACTTGGACTACATAAAGAGCAGGCCAGATAGGAGGTTGCATGTTTGTAGCAGCGGGAGGTATGCGCACCACGTATGGTTTTGATGGTATGATAGAGGTTGCCACCATGGGGGGTATTTGGATGACATAGGGTCTTTGCGGGGTGGGCGGGTTACATGGAGAGTATGATGATTGAGGTGCGGGCATTTGTGCTATAGGAGGAATACGAACTACAAAGGATCTCATAGGTATTTGCTGTTCATTGTCTGAGTAAATAGTGTTAATTATAGGTGCTTCTTGTTCGTTGTCTAAGTAGATGGTGTTAATTACATATGGAACCTCCTTAGTATTTAGAGGGTCCTTATATATGCCCATGACCTGGTTTTGTAGTTTGACCAGGTTGGCTTCATCGAAAGTGATCTCACCTCCGTTGATCATCCATTGAATATCTTGTTTCAGGGTGAAACAATAATCAGTGCCATGCCCATTGCATTGATGATAATCACAAAAGTGGTCTATTCTAAAGCCTCTTGGAACTAGAGGCTCATTTGGCATTGCCAAGCTTGGGTGCTCGACCAATTGACAGAATCGATCATGTCTTTGGATTGTTGCCGGGGATAATTATTTATGTTTCATTAGCCCAGCCTTCAAGAGTTGGTCAAATAATTATGAGGGTTTCATGGGCAATGGTATGTATTGAGAGGGGTCTTTCCTCTTGAATTTTCTTGCACGACCTGGTGTAGGATTTTGTGATGTGGACGGTTCAGTTGCAGTAGCGGGAGGAGGTCTAGCATAGTTAGTAGGGGCAGTAGGCGGTTTACCTTGTTGTCTCGTACTTGTTTGTCGTGTTTCCGCTACTACTACTATTGTTGCCTTAGCCTTTTCTTTTTCTTTCTTATTGTGTTGGTTTTTAAAGGCCGAATAGGTGGGATCATGGCTATTTTGGGCTGCCTCTTCTATGTTCTTTATTTTTACGAATGCTTGACTGAGCATGCGTGCGTTAAGATAGTATAGCTTGGACTTCAAAAAATCATTCACAGCCCCCTTTAAAATAGTGAGGAGATAAGTCTTTGGGATCGGTTCATGTAGCTCATTAAGGGTAGCACTCCACCATTGAATTAATTTTTGAATAGGTTCAAGCGGTGCTTGCTTGACTTGCTTCAGGCTGTCAAGTGTTGCTTCAGGCTGTCAAGTGTTGCTTCAGGCTTCAAGTTATACTTGAACCTGGTGACAAACTGGTGTAGTAGATCTTCCAAAGAAGATATGGAGTTCTGGGGCAAAGCCCGATACTAGTCAAGTGCTCTCCCTGTGAGGGACATGGGGAACACCTACAAAATAGCATGTGGTCACGCCTGAAGTAACACGCATTCTAATCTAAACGTCATAAGATGGATGTTGGGATCTGTCTCCCCATTGTATTTAGTTAACGTAGGTAAGGAAACACCCTTAGGTAACATTAGAGGTGGAACCGAAGAGCTGATAGGATCATCTAGATAGAAATCTACTATCTTAAGCTCTTCCTCGGTGGCTGTTTTGAGACACTTGACCTGGTCAGTTAACTCTTGCATCAGTTTCTTAGCTTCAGCCCAGTCTTGGGCACTAGGTGAGATGGCAGATTGATTATGTTATGTAGTATACAAGTTAGATTGTTGTATGGTGGGCAGGAAAGAGGAAAGTTGAGTGGTTGGAGGTTGCGCTTGTGGAATATTCATGGTAGACATATTGTAAGGGAAGGGTTGTTGTTGTTGTTGTTACTGTACTTGAGGGATGTTCATGGGTGGAATTGTAGGAGGTGGTACGTTGTAGTTAGGGGGTTGATACGCTTGTGTACTAGTCCTAGCCCATTGTCCAGTCATGATTTGTGAGGGAACACCATGGACTTGTTGAGTGGAGGTGATGAAGGGTGTTCTTTGGGTTTGGATCTGTGGCATATAGTGGGCAGATGTAGAAGCATGTATCACATCTGGCATCCTGATCACACGGGGTGGGAGGGTTGCTCCTACATTAGTTTGCGGGGGTTGTTGTTGGGGTTGTATTTGCAAGAGGGAGGGGGGGTAACATGGTGACTGGAGGAACAGTGGCGATGGGTATGTTGAATTGGTTATCAGTTGCGGGGAGAGTGGGAATGAGGGTAGAGGCTTCTTGTTGAGGCACAAGTGCTTGAGTAGTTCTAAGTGACTGGAGGGACATAGTTTATCCCGTGAATGGGTGAAACAACAGGTTCACGTAAGTTTTCGGGCTAAGGGTATGGTAGGAATCTTCATGTTCGGAATGAGCTACAAAGTCATCCTCCTCTTCCAATTGAGAATTTGCCATAGATTGGTCTAAAGACTGATTCCTGGCTAGGAGCAGCTGTGAGATAAGTTCAGAGTAGTGCTCAGGGAGAGGGATGATGTCATATGGGGAAGGGATGAACTCATGTCCTCCCCTATGAAATAGTTCATATTGTCTCTTGACCTCCATTTCAGTTTGGTCCACTGTTAGGCCAGCTTGGATTTTTATGCATATGAAATTATATTTTTCCTATGTGATAACGTTGAATGATGGATTCTTCCCTTGCAGTCTGAGAGATTGGAGGGATCCTCCTCAGGGATTAACCTCACCGTGGGCCCCAATGGGTTGTATAACGGGCATCGACATCATCGTAGGGTCCACGGTATCCGGAATGGACTTGGTTGAAACGTTGGTATTGGTAGTATTCATGATAAAAGGTTCTAAATGTAAGAAGTGTATGCAGACAAAAATTTGGTTAAGTATGAAAGTATGGACAGAGTGCTCGGCATACAGCACACAGGCACTGTTGTGAGTGTGAAGGGGCTAATCACAGCATGTGAGCTAAGCTCACGGTGTGCAGACTACAAGAGTCAGTGTGTAGACAGAGTCCATAGCATGCAGGAACATTCAGCATGTAGACAAAGTCCACAGCGTGCAGGAACAGTCAGCGTGTAGACAGAGTCCACAGCGTGCAAGAACAGTCAGCGTGTAGACAGAGTCCACAACGTGCAGGAACAGTTAGCATGTAGACAGTGTCCACAACATGTAGGAACAGTCAACGTGTAGACAAAGTCCACAACGTGCAGGAACAGTCAGCGTGTAGACAGAGTCCACAGCGTGTAGGAAAAGTCAGCGTGTAGACAGGGTCCACAGCGTGCAGGAATAGGACGTAGATTCAGAGAGTTTGCAAAATCAGATTTAACGTTGATGCAACATAGATTTGAGAAAACAAGGCAGTAAATCAGAAGCACAGGGGGTGTGTGTATGAGATCAGAGTAGTTTTAAACAGTTTCAGGCCCTCCTTCTAGCATCATTTTTTGTACTTTGTGAAATCGTTGATGGCTGGAATGAAATGTACGTCAAGAGATTTACAAGCAGACACAGAAGACCCTACCTTCGCTTGAGGGCAAGCTAGAACTAATGAAGGTAGGATACCTTGGGTGGTCTGCACGTGGATCAGACAAGGATTTCCCCGAACATATGCCGACGCGTGATATGTCGGGTTATACGTAAATGGTATGAAAAATGTAAATCAATGTGCATGAATGTAAACAAGAGATAAAAAAAATGCAAGCGAAAATTGTGACAAATCTTGGCTGAAAATGTAGCAATACTATTGGATAGTAAAAATTACAATGCACCGGTCTAGACACAGTTGTGAATCTGAGACAAGGTAGAGGAAGAGCCTCGGTGAATGCAAGGGTGTGACAGCGTGCTAGTTCAGACTGCAAGCACAGTGTAGAGGTTGTATGCTCAGTGTGCAGGGTCCAAGTCCAACATACAGGGTGGGTGTTGCGAATGTTCTCCATGTGGATTGCCCAGATTCTTGCCAAGATTTCCTCTAATTTTTGGAACCCTGATTTGGTCAAAAATTGGGATTTTTCTACAAGTTTAGGCACTAAACTTGGATCTGAGATGGGGTGATTGGCTGTGGGATGCTGGAATTTCAGATTGGATGACATGTGGAGCATCGATCGAGTGCAACTGAATGAAATTTTACAAGTATGCAGCGTGTTGCATGCCAACATGTGCTGCTGCATGCCGGCGTGTACACGCTGGCGTGTGAATTCAGCGTACATACTTGACTAAAACAAAAGAATTCATTTTTACAAACTACTGTTACAACAGGGAGTATCCAATTCGGCCCTTGGATTTGGGCTCGGATGTCACAAGAGTGCTGCTTGTAGATATTCTTGGACTTGATCTAACATGGTTTTGCTAATGTCTTCTACTAATGTACGCTGTGCTACATGTTGGATGGTGCACGCCAAGTGTACACGTTGGGCATATACGCTGGGCGTGTAGGATGTACATGCTCAGCATGTGAACCCCAAAGTGCATGATTTCGAGGTCAGAAACCAATTTTCTTGAGCCCATGATGACACCTAACAATTGCTCTATTTTTGAGAGTTGACGCCTTGTGACAATCTTGATCTAGAGTGCCTATTTCGGGTAATCTTTGAAGTCGCACGCTGGGCGTATACGCTAAACATGTATGCTGGATGTATACGCTAGGCATGCACACTGGGCATGCATGCTACATACTCAGTAAAACCAAGTATTTTGAGCTAAAAATGGCAAGTTTGATCCCGGATGTCACCGTAGGTTTCTATGGGTCCCGGGAAACCATTTCTTGCTCGGTTTGACTCCGTTCGAAGTTGTCTGCGAGGTCTTCAAGCTTCAGTCATGCTGGGGAGCAACATGACTTAGCTTGATTATTGTCGGAGGAGTAATAAGCTTAAAATTTTTTGGTGTTTCAATAGTGTTATCTCCTGATCATTCAGTCCCAAGCATGCTTCTTCATGCTCTCACATGAATTGGCATGCCACACTTACACACAGAATACGTTGTGCAAGACCATGACTTGAGAGAATACCATCCAATAGAGGCACAATGTCAAAGAGACTTGCAATAGGAGAGACATCATAAGTCTTTGAAGAGTAAGTGGTCCTAGGATGCCTCACATGTTTTAGGCGAAAATGAGGGTGGTGAACCTACCTCAAGCAGTTGGCCACACAACGATGTTCCTCCCCTTGACTTTGGCCAAGGGGTTGTGTATTAGGACCTTCATTCCACTATTCATAACCTAGGTTCTGATACCCATAGGCACAAAGGATCGAAAAAAAGGACATGAATGCATGATAAAGGTGGAAATTTTGATTGTAATCATGATTAGGGCTGAGACCATAGAAGAGAAGGTAGCAGACACTATCATGATGATGGTTCTCCTTCTTCTTCACCTTTTTCATCTCCTTCACCCTCTCCTTCAATATATGGATGTGGTCATAAAGAAAAAGACCATGGGAATAAAGGTAGGCAAAGTGGAAGTCATAGACGAAACAACCAGGAAAGGGGACAAGGGCACTCTAGAGAGTCATGACATAGAAGAAGGAAGAGTAGGGAACAACGTAAGCATCATAGATGCCATGGATGATATGATCACGAAGAACCCCTACTTGCTACTCAAAGTATGTTAGACATAACTGAGGTTTTTAAAATTCCAACAAGGCACCAAAAAGATAGTAGGATCAAGAGATTAGATATAAACAATATCCCATGATTTGAAGGGGAATGCAACGCTGATCCTCAGAATCATTTACAAGCATTCCATGATGCGTGTGCCTTACAAAACATAGAGAACGAATGGCAAAAACTTAAGTTGTTCCCATAGACACTAGTTAAAGAAGTAGAAAGCTGGTACAAGTTCTTAGAATCAAAATCTATTTGTAGATGAAGTATTAAGTTAGAATTATTCAACGACAAGTACTAAATGTACTCTTGAGTATCCAACCTACGAAAGCAAATCCAAGGCTGGAAACAAGGAGGACATGAACCCTTGGATGTCACCATGGGCTAATACTATGCACTGTTACATCATTTTCCTAGCCATGGTTATTCACAAAGGGATCAATTGTGCCATCTCGTAGATGGGATTAAGCATGAAATGAGAAGAACCCTTGGGACTTATGCCGAAGGAAGACTATCTAAGGTTAGTGTTGGCACATTTCAAGCCATTTCATGGAGCAGGAGTTTCAGTCTATTTAAATAGAAGGAAAAGAGAATAAAAATAAAATAAAATATGTGTTAAAATTCAGATGAGTTATACGGTGATGAAACACATATTTTATTTTTAACCTTATACATTGGGCAAAGAGTGTAATATTAATATTTCGGCATATTACATGATGCCTATCGGGAAAGGTTATAATTCAACCAGTTATGGTCTTAGAAACGGTTCAGTAGTGGTGGTGGACGCGTAGATATACATGGCTTTGTTATACAAGCATATTGACAATGAACATTAACCAAGAATGGGGTCGGTCTTGCTTTTACAGATTCAAATTAAAGTCAATAAACAGAGAAAATTGGATTCTGTAGTAAGAAGAAACAGTGTACTACACTAAATACTTTCAGAAATAGAGGCGCATCTTGTGATATAATATGGCATAGTCTAAGCATTGGAAAAACGTTTTTGGAAGTTGGAAAAAAATGGTACACTTACTCTCAAAAGCAACATGGTGGTTCTTATCAATACGGCAACCAAAACAAGTTATGCTTGCTGATAAAAATTTTGCCAAGAATCGCCAAGGATAACTTCATATTCCTCTTCAGAATTTTGTCAAATGCTTGTCATGCAGGGTTTCTTTTTTCTGTTTTCACAGTAAGCCTAATTTCTTGGCCAGAGCATGTAACAATAAGTAGTTTAGTATTTTTTGGAGTAACAGGTTACAGAAAAATAAACGGAACAGGGCTAAAACGCAGGTGGTTACCATGCCTGCACCTGTGCCTGCAGTTATGGATGATTATTGGCAAAAAGAAACAAAAAACACAAATGCTAAGCACCTCCAAGGACATGGAAAGTGTCTATTTTCTTCATCGAAGACAGGTGGTAACCACAGATGCACTCACACCGTTGGCACTTAACGTGCTAGACTTGAACGCAGCCCACATGTAGAAGCAAGTCATCATCACCGAGGGTTTGCAATTCCAAGCCATTTCACTACCGATATGGGAGAAATAGCAACTGCTGCCGAGCCGTGTGTGGGAGTGGTTCCAACTGCCATCGTATTTTTGGGAGGTCCAGTGAGCGAGACAAGTTCGACGGAGTGGAGCATAAGCTGCGGAGATGGGCTACGTGCAGGAGAAGCCATTGGGCAACTGGTTTAACNGAACGTTTCATTTTCACAAAGAATATAATTGAATATAAAATTAATTTAAGGGATGGCCGATGAAAGAAAATATACGTTTCAAAAGCAAATAATTTTCCAACGTTAACTGAGATATCATGGAGGACGTAGTTTGCAGTTAAACCAGTTGCCCAATGGCTTCTCCTGCACGTAGCCCATCTCCGCAGCTTATGCTCCACTCCGTCGAACTTGTCTCGCTCACTGGACCTCCCAAAAATACGATGGCAGTTGGAACCACTCCCACACACGGCTCGGCAGCAGTTGCTATTTCTCCCATATCGGTAGTGAAATGGCTTGGAA
>MNCI01005810.1:1096092-1135199 GCA_015680685.1 Gnetum montanum
ACCTTGTTTAAATATTTGAGGTCTACACAAATCTGCTTTCTTTTTTTTTCTGTCTATTTCCATTGAATCTTGCTCTATTTCTAGTTTTCTTGTGGAACTATCTCTTTCTCTGGGGAAAATTAGGAGTAGATTGTGGAGTTGTGCTCAAATTTTTTTGCAAAATTTTATTTGTTACAAGTAGGTATTATAAGGACCGCATAGACTAGGCAGTTGAACAAAATAGGAAACTTTCAACAACTCACAGTACTTAATCTTGTTGAAGTAAGTCATTTGTAGTTTACACACAACGCAATCGTTACATTTCACACACACCTACTCACATTAACTACTGAGTTTATCTGGAGGTATCTGGGCCTTGGTGTTGCCAGAGACCAGTAGGCACCTAAATCTTGTTCGAGGACACTCGTTGGCGGTCGCGTCCCAAACGGTCACCAACAGTTAGGTCCTATCAAATCCAAAGACTACTAGAGCAAGTTGCTAAGGAAGAAGGTGAGCTACAGAAGAGAGAAAGTGTGGAAGAGTATAATCAAGATCCTTTCATATGGAGGAGGAGAGTAAGATTTTGTGAGGATGAAGAAGAGTCACCACTCAAAGAGATGGTGAATAGGAAAAATTTGCCTATCCAAAGGATGACATTAGAAGTTTCGACAAAGGTAGACCAAATGTAGGATTCCCTAGACAATAGATTCCAAACTGTTCTTAAAATAGTAGAGGAGTCTAGAGAGTAAGGTAGTGAGAAAAGAAAAAAGAAAGAGGCTGAACATGCATGTAGCAAGGGTAAGGGAAACGTTGCCATCATTGAAGAGGTTGTGGATTTTGAAATAGAAAATGATAGTGGATGTGAGATATGTTAATATGACCATCCTAAGGGATGTTTCCCTATAATCTCACATATGCAGGAGTCTTGGGCATATGCACTTAAACCATGATTAAACAAAAGGCAAACACCCCAAATGTTACCTTATCTTCAAGGTAACCCAAGGGACTTCCACCAACCGTTAACATATTATCCTAATGGAACTCTACCACAACTGATTAAACAATATCAACAGTGGCAGCACCCAAAATCATGGGGAATGCCACCACCAAGGCAACAGTATCCTTACCGGAAACTTGACCCATATGGATATTACGTGTAGAAGCCAATCTTCCCATGTGACTCTACTGGTCATGTCACTCCTCAACCTCACTACCAAGCCCATGAGTATTATGGGACTCCCCCTTCTAGAGGTGATATTTTGCAAGCATATCATCCTTCTCATTTGACTACATCTCTTCCACGAATAGCTCCACTACCACCTACTCCTGTAATGTAAGGTGAAATCCCTACCCAGCTATAGCAATGTAAAGCTGCGAGGGCTGTTAACTCTCAACCTACTATTGGTTCCAACAACCACATGAAGAAAAGACATTTTTTTAGAGCCAACAGTCCAACCAAGCCCTTGCAATCACAATCAGATAATTCCTTAGATGCCTTAGTATCAATCAAAACTTTGAAGCCCCCTTCAACCCAATCACCGCACTCAACACATATCATGCTAACACATGCCATCACCAATTGGATCAAAGTTGGCCACCTTCCCAGGAAATTTTCTAATCCTGAGAGTCCTCTGATGTACTTACAAACTGCTGAAAATATGCCATGCAAGGCTCGTTTGGATTCAAGTTCCAGTGTCAACTTGATTTCTGAAGAAATGTACAAGGCCTGGAACCTACCTCCATTGAAAAAGAGCAACATCTATCTAGAGTTGGCTGACCAGTCCATCACTGTCCCATTGGGACTGGTGGAAGATATTATTACCACTATTTGTGGGTGGTCATACCTAGGTGACTTCCTAGTGATTCAAGTAAACAACAGTAAGGGGGACTTCCCAATCATAATGGGAAGAGCATGGCTAAGAACCATCAACACATGCCTAGGAATCCATGATCTTTCCCTGGAACTATTAAATGAAAATACATTTGGAAAGATTGAGAAGAAGAAAGTTCTGTGTATTGCATATAGTGACACAGGGTATAATTGTGTGCAGAGGTCATGGTTTATGCAAAGTTTAGGATTGCTTGCATGCAATCAATGTGCACAAGTGATTAACATAGAAAGATGCCTGTATGTAGTAGCCACATGATAGGAAGGCACCTAGTGGCTGATAGCTAATCAAGAAAGCAATTCACTCATATGCATGGCACCAATTGAGGGTTTGACTTGTGCTTATAACAATAGCATAGATGCATTAGAGCAAGTCCACTGCCAACTTCCAAGTCTTAACCTTGAAAATATCAACTGGGGGAAGTTCGAAATCCCTGAGAAATTTAAGCAGGGGCCCCTCGAGCTGAAACCATTATCCACCAGTATGGAATACATGTTCCTTAAAAATGGAAAATTGGTAATTATCCATGCTAAGCTTGCTCCTCAATAGAAAGAAGAACTGTTGAAGGTAATAAATAAATGATTGGAAGCCTTTGCTTGGTCATATACTAAATTAACTAGAATAGATCTTAGGATATGCCAACATAGAATTTACACTGACCCCTCCATGAAACCTCGAAGACAACCACAGAGGCGATTGAACCCTAAGCTGAAGCAAGTAGTTAAGGAAGAAATCAAATAGCTTGTCAAGGCTGGGTTCATATACCCCATTGCTGATAGTGAATGGGTTAGCCCCTTAGTTATTGTACCTAAAAAGGAAGGCAAATGGGGGATGTGCATAGATTTCAGGCTACTAAATATGGCAACATTAAAAGATCACTTTCCATTACCATTTTTCGACCAAGTCTTAGACACCATCATAGGGCATCGCTATTACACTTTTTTGGATGGATATAGTAGATATAACCAAATACAAATAGCCCCAGAAGAACAAGCCAAGACTACGTTCACCAGTTCTTGGGGAACGTTTGCATACAAACAGATGTTGTTTGGCTTGTGCAATGCCCTTGCAACATTCCAATGGCTAGTTCTAAGCATATTCCAACAACAGATAGGGAATGGCATGGAGATATTTATGGATGACTTCTCCACTTATGGAACAAACTTTGATCAAGCCTTGGACCGGTTGGAGCAAGTGTTAAAAAGATGTGTAGAAACAAATTTGAGGCTCAATTGGCAGAAAAGCCCATTTGATGGTCTAAGAAGATGTAGTACCAGGACACAAAATCTTACACATAGGGATAGAGGTAGACTTTGAGAAAATCAAAATTATCCAAGGAATTACCCATCAATCAGAAACTATCAAAGATATTTGGTCATTCCTTGGACATACTGGCTACTATAGGAGATTTATTCAAAACTTTTCAAAGGTTGCCAAACCATTGGTGGAACTAACAAAAAGGTATGTACCTTTCAAGTGGACTAGGGAATGTGAATTAGCTTTCCAAATTCTAAAATAGAAGCTAGTAGAAACACCCATTCTACAAGCTCTTGACTAGTATCATGACTGACACATCCAACTATGCTTTAGGAGCCATACTTACATAGTTAGATGACTAGATGCATCCTTATTACATCCACTGTGCAAGTAGAAGTATTGTTGGTGCACAACTTAACTACACTACCATAGAGAAAGAATTAATGGCTTGAATGTTTGCATTAGAAAAGTTTAAACACTATGTATTGGGATATAAAGTATATATACATATAGATCATAGTGCAATTTGGTTCCTCATGAATAAGCTAATGGTAAGCCCTTGTATCATACGATGGCTTGTAATCTTACAAGAGTTCGATCTTACAATGATTGATCGTAAAGGCACTGAGAATGTAGTTGCTAATCATTTATCTCGGTTGCGATGGGACAACAAAGAGGATGAGTATCCAATTTTTGATTATTTCCCTGATGAATTCCTCTTTGTAGGTGTAGTGAATAATCAATCACCCATGGAGACAAACTAGTAAAGTAGCATTCTTACCTATCTCCTCACCCAACAAATACCACAAGAGTTAAACCTTAAGAAGAAACAATAGTTTCTTCACCGAGCCAAGTACTTTCTGGAAATCAATGGGCAACTTTACAAAGTATGTCTTGATGGCTTGGTTCGATGGTGTGTTCTCAATATAGATCAACTGTGAGTCCTCCAAGATGCTCATGAGGGTCCTTGTGGGGGTCATTATGCTGGAAGACAAACAACCATCAAGATCTTTCTTGTAGGATATTATTAGCCTACATTATTTTAGGATGCCCATTGTTTCATCTAATCTTGTGAGTGTTATCAATGTGATGGGGGAATGACTGCTAGAATGGAGGATTTTCAATAATCGATCCAACTGTTAGAACTCTTCAACATTTGGGGAATTGATTTTATGGGGCTGATTACACCAATGTCCAATGGAAAAGATTATATTATTGTTGCCATTAATTACCTAAAAAAATGGGCTAAAGAAACTATTATTAGATATTGTACATCATCTACAACTACATGATTTGTTCAATAACAAATCATAAATAGGTTTGGTATGAGTGTGTGCACTTATTTCAGACAATGGTACACACTTCATAGGTGCAAATTTTCAGAAATTAATGCAATGCTTAGGGGTTGAGCATAAATTGACTACACCATACCACCCCTAAGTGAACAGTCAAGTAGAAGTCACCAATAGAGAGATTATGAAGATATTAACAAGAACCATGAGAAAGTTTAGGTGAGATTGGAGCACTAAACTAAACGATGCTCTTTGGGCATATCGCTCCATATGGAAACTCCCTATAGGCTACTCTCCCTATGAGTTAGTGTATGGTAAATTACCAATGCTTTCCATTCAAACTGAGCTTCATACACTATCCATAGCATGTGACCTCAACCTTGACCTTGATCTAGCATAGAAACAATGGTTAGCAATCCTTAACTTGCTAGATGAAAACCGACTAGCTACCCTGTCATCTAACAAGTTGCACAAGGCATTCAATAAACAATGTCATGACCTAAGGATTAGGAAAGTTAAATATCAATCAGGAGATAAGGTTCTCTACTGGAATCCCACACATGTGCCATAACGTACTAAATTTCAAACATTGTGGGAAGGACCTTATATTATTTATGCAACTTTTCCTTTAGGAGCCATGATAATATACAAACCTGAGAGATCGAACAAGAAACTGTTGGTCAATGTGCAACAAACCAAACCTTTCCATGAGCTTAGGATAGCTAGTACACATGCTACCTCTCTTGATGGACAACCCTATTCACTATTTTGGATCTCCTCCTTCCAACTTAGTCATGGGGGAGATGGCCACTTATGCCAACCATTTTAGGCCCTCAGTTCTTTTTGAATTTTTGTTTTACACATTCTTTTAACTTTTCTTATTTTTGTTTTACACCATTGTTCATGTTTTTACTATTTCTTTGTTTTCTTGATTTACTTTTATTCATCATCTAATAAGTGCTCATGATGGTTGATTGAATTATATCATATTGATTGCTAATGTTTGGTTTTTACCTTTGAATTATGATGTTGATATTAAGGTATGGTTCTTTTGGTAAAATAGGCAATGAGTCCACGCCATCCACTCATCCATACAACTCTATGGTCTTCTTTGTCTTAGAACTATAAAGTCCCCTTTTTCTAAGTAAACTTATTAATGAATTGGTGGTTGGGTATTTTTCAAACCAAGGAAAGACTCAAAGGATGAAAATGATGTGACTTCAAGGGGATTCGATGCATTGGTGCTGGCCAATCTCTTAGGTTCTTGGATGCTTTTTCTTGGGTTTTTTTGCCATTCTAACATTGTTCAAATATTAGGAAGCTGAGTGAATAAAAATAAGTCTTTGCATGGTGTGGTTCTCATGCATAAACATAAAAAAAAAAATAAAGAAAAAAGAAAGAAAAAAAGGTGAGAATTCAAAGCATACCCCTTAGACATAATAAAGTAATATGGGATACAAGCACTAGTTATGGAACTAGAAAGACATGTTACCCATGCTTGAAGGTTCCCTCTAACTAAGGCCCTTTCTCGCTTCCTACTTCTCCATCTCACTCTTCTTGAAATGGTGGTGACTCTTTGTGGAAGCATTCTTGTTACTTCAAGTGGATGGATTGGTCAAGTGTGTTGATGCAAGGTCATTGGATGTGGTTTGTTTGAGTCTGGATTTGGGATGAGTTCTACTCAGTTACATTAACCATGAAATACACAAGGGACCTTACACAAACTTGTTCCTGGGATTCCATTCCATTCTCTCCTCTTCGTCTTTCTTCCCATTTTTCCACCTCATTGCTAGTTTTATCATTAGTTTTTTATGGGTTGATGCATTATTTTTCTTTGGTGAATTCTTGTAGGTAAGTTTTTGACTCTTGCTTCCAAATGACATTCCTAGAGCCTACGGACTCTTTAGTTTGTGGGTTTGTTAAGACATAAAAGGAATGAGCCTACTTTGGGGAGGACCCACTGGCATTTCTTTTTAGTGCAATTGTTAAGTTCTTTTCCTTAAACATTTTCTGCAATCAATCATCTCTTGTTTCATCCCCATCCATGACATCCATTTTATTGGCATTGCTGTTGATATTTTTCATCTTTCTTGTTCCTCATGTGTTTCCATCGTATAGCTACTGGAGGTTCGCTCTTAGTTGTGGGGGCCTTGGCACAAATTTTTTAATTTTTTCCATTTTACTAATTGCCTAACCCCTACACCTTGGGTAGTTGCCAGTGATAAATCTCCAAACTAGTTTCTACCATAACCATAACTTAGCTAATGTGCTTCATATCGAGGCAAGGTATCGACTGCATTGTAGATTATCTATCCTTTCTCATTTGTGATTGTGTTGTATGTGCAGATGGTAATCATACAAACAATGGACTGGGCTTGGAGGAAGCATTCAGGATAGACCGAAACTAGAGCATTTATGAAAAGAGCAAGTTTGGTGGTATAGTTATGGATAAACAACGGAAGGCACAATCTTAGAATTGGTGGCAAAATGTTCCATCTTCTTTCTCTCTTTCTTTTTGTCTTTAAGCTATCAAATAAAGGCTTGGATTTCATTTATGTACGAGTGTTCACCACAATGGTCATGAACACTAATGTTGTAATATGCGTATTGATCCGTTCACTGGTTGCGTTGAGTTTGTCATCCCATTGCATTGTCAATTGTCAATTAGTCAATAATCCCATACCTTCCCAATATTTTGTAAGGAACTTGAGGACAAGTTTTCATTCAGTTGTAGGGGTATGATGAGAGTGGTTACTCTAGCAGTTTATTCTAATTATTAGAGCAATTACTCTAGCGGTTTATTCTAATTATTAGAGTAGTTACTCTAGTGGTTTATTCTAATTATTAGAGTGGTTACTCTAATTATTAGAGTAGTTTCTTCCAAGCCTATAAATATAGTGCCTAGGCGCACAATTGAAAAAGGAATTATTTTAGTAGTCAAGTAGCAAAACAATTGTAGTTTGTTTGAAAGTTAGAGTATTCTCCAAGTGCCCACAGAAGGAGGTCTAAGTGTGGATGGATCTTTATTCGAGCATTGTGTAGTTGAGCACACCTTGTGTACAGCAATAAAGACAAACTCTTTGATTCATAATTGTAGCACTTGAGATTTGTTTTCTTACGCATTTATTTTATTTTATTTTCTTATGCATTTATTTTATTTTATGCACTTTACATTTATGTTATTAGCGTAGCAATTCATTTTGATCAATTAAGAAAATCATTAAATTACACAAGCACGACCACTTTGAGCATGCATGTAATGCTTGGTAGCCCACTAACAATTAGCATTTGGTGATCCCAGTAGTGTTGCACTGGTTCAGGATGTGTATAGCAAGTGAGAATGGATGATGGTGTTAGGATTAGTTAGAACTTAGTTAATGAGTAGTTAAGTTAAATTAGTCACTTAGTTACCTCTCTCCTTCCCTATTAGCATAGGACATAAAAACATAAAAGATATAAAAATCATATGCCTCAAGCTTACTTAACCATACAATCATGACATACAGGTAAGCTTGGGAAGACAATGATCAACCAACCCGCCCTTGTTCCACAAGGGCACATAAGCACTTAGTCCTTGGAATTCGACTGAATCATGCGTGAAACACTCGTATTCGTATGGTTGAGCATAGGGGTACCTCATTGCTCATTAGATATGAAATATCCCTTAGGATGTACTTATAGTCAAATTATTTCAATCAAACATATTTATGATCAATTGAAATTGCATCTTTCTTGCTTTATCTCTCTTTTATTTTTAGCTAATATACTTTACAATTTCTTCTTTGGATATGATGTTTCTATTTTAAATTTGATTGTTCTCTAATAGATTTAATTTCTTTTTCTTTGATTTTTTTGTATCGAATTTAATCTCTCTATAATTTTCTATAGGGGATTCTAAATTACCATCAAAATTTTCAACTGATGCCAAAATTTCTATATCTTCTATTGATGCAAAATTTTTTTTTGATTCTTAGAATGCAAATTTATAGTTGGTAAGTAAAAATTTGTAACATCTTTTTCTTGTAGTGATGATGCAACTAAGACACATAATTTTATTCTCTCTGATAATGTATATGAAACAATGTTTGCTAATCTTACATTATAATATATGTTCATTCAAATTTTAAGATACCTATATTGTAATCGAAGTTTTGATTCATAATTAAATGATATGATGCAAGAATAACATTCAAGTCATTCAAGCTAGGTATTTTTCTCATCCTTTCTACTAGTTGAGCTAGGTAATACTTCAATGATGTAGCATGTCTTAGATATAGGAACTATTATACATATGCATGTGTGTTGATCATTTATAAGTGAAATCCTAATTTTGATGTCCAATTTCAAGAATATCCTAAATTTTCATGCTTTTTCAAGCTATTTAATGTTCCATTGATTTTTCAAAGAGTTGAAAAGGAAATTGTTAGTCTTCTTAGTCTCATTAAGCATATAGAATCTATTTACCTTTTTGTGATACCTTTTACAACTTTTGTGGTACATTTACTTAAAAAAAAAACTAATTTTTGCATGTGTGTGCACCACTAATGGACTTCATGTGCTTTTTAAATAATAAATAAAAAAATAAAATAAAAAAATAAAAAATAATAAATTTATATTAAAAATTAAAAAAATTATGCACTTTTGTGTGCTACCACTTAGTAGCACACTTACTATACAACCATGCATAAATAGTAGTACACTATCATGTATGGTAGTAATGCATTGTATTTTTTATATCTTTCTTAAAAAATAATGAGAAAAGACAACAACAATAATGAATTCTTTTCACCACCCACTTTCTTTACTTCATTGAGTAAATCCCACACTCCTCCACACATAACTTTCTCTTTTTTTTTTTGTTTTATTTTTTTCAAGTTAATTATGTTTTGTTAAAAAATAGAATAGTAATTTTTTTTCTTTATTTTGGTTTTCCCCTCTTCATTCCTTGATTTTTTCCAAAATCAAGCCATTTTTTGTTGCTATTTTGTTAGTGCTTTATATGTAAATCTTGTGTACCTTTCATCATTTTAAACTTTGTTCTTTGATGGTAATGCATATTTTTCTTTTTTGAGTTAGTTTCTTGTATCTCAATCATGGGAAGAGGTGCACAACTTATTGTGGGTTTTTAAATTTTTCCCATCACATTTTCTATACTTGCATCCATTGAAATCTTGATTGTGACAAGGTTTCACATTTTATC
This sequence comes from Gnetum montanum, assembly GCA_015680685.1. NCBI lineage: Eukaryota > Viridiplantae > Streptophyta > Gnetopsida > Gnetales > Gnetaceae > Gnetum > Gnetum montanum. The sequence goes on from MNCI01005810.1 coordinate 1,105,710, forward strand.
CTTGGGTTTTATGTTTTTCATTTTTCTTGTCAATATATTTTGTGATGGGTGTATAGAATCTCGAGAAAATTATATGATTCTTAAGGTGGCAAGGTGATGTTATGTCATGTTTCATATCTTATTATAACTTCTCGAGCATAAGTCAAGTTATGTCTAGTTTTATTTTTATTGTTGTAAGCCAAGGGACTAGCATAATTTAATCATGGGGGAATTATGAGATATCTAGTGGTAATTTTTGTATCATTTTGTAAGTTTGGATGTACAAAGTTATTTGTGTACATTTAGATGTATTGGGCTTATTTTAGTGATTGGTGATTTATCATTGGAATTATATTACATGACGTACTACCTCATGCATAGAAAAATATGTCTTGGTGGTGGGTCAAAGATTATTTCCCTCTAGAATAAGGGCTAGAGAAGTGTGGGGATCCTCATGGGTTCCATGCTATTATAATGATCATTAAAAACCTACATTGGCATTGATTCCTTATGTATAATGTCACAGGGATATGTAGGCTTATAGAGAAGCTTTAGCTTTGATGCTCAGGCCACCGCCCTTCTCTTCAAGAGTAGGGCTTAGGGCTAGATACATTAGAGTATGAATGTACCTTAGTTGTCTTGAAAAAACACAAATAAAATACATGTTGCAACCTTTTTGGCCTTGTAACCTTCACCCCTACACTTGAGGCTAGATTTTCATTGTAAAATTGTGAAGAATTTAATGCATAAGATGGAATTGCACATACTTTAACTTTTGAGGCTGAAAAAGTGCCTCATAAGTTATAGCCTCACTTTTCAAGTGAAAAAAGTCATGTAATATCTATATTTGGGCTTGGAAAGGCTAAAAATGCCTTGGAAACTACCAAATTTAGCATTCTCATGGGTTTTCCATTGGCCATAACCTCAACTATGCTAAAACCACTTGCACCTAGTGTTGGTGGTGTTAGGTTTTTATTTTCCTAGTAATGCCCAGCATGGTTTCCATGAACTTTAGTGTGGATAACACAAAGTTAGAATTGAGATTGTAAAGGTTTTCATTATCTCATGAATCCAACATTGGAGTGGTTGGGGTTTCATTTTTTCAACAATACCAGTTGTGCTCCAACATTCTAGTGTGGATCCCTTGATTTCAGCATAGTTCCTAAGATGCTAGCATAGATGGGTGAAGCTAGTGTGATTAGAAAAGTCCATTTAGTATTTTTGATATTCAGAGTTATTTTTGTGGCCTAGGTGCATTAAAGCTTACTAAAAATGAATAACCATGTTGGAAACTAAAGCATGTTACACCTGCACATGATTCCAATCTGTTAGTAATTATGGAAAAAATTTGTAGTACCAAAACCAACAATCATGAGACCTATAAATACCAATTTCAAGCACCTTGAAGAGGTTCCTAACTTATTTAGCCCTTGAATTCTTGAACAAGAAATAAAAAATCTTTTGGCAATTCTTGAGTACTAGAGCCTTTGAAACACTTATAACCTTGGAGCATTGTGTAAGACTTTTGGAGAAAACTTGTAACTACCTGAGAACAATGACTCTTAGCGTGCTACCACCTTTGCAATAAAGGTCAATCACATGCCTTATCCCCTTGGTGGTTAACACTATAGATCTTGGCAAAAAACTAGTAAGAAGTTTTATTTTTGTGGAGTTGGGAAGTACTTGGATTGTGAAGCAAACCATAGAGTGAAAACTACTAGCTTCAATAGGATTCAAACTTCACTAGAGTAAGCTTCTTATGTATTTGGGTACTATTTGTACATATTTTGAACTCTTTATTTTCAATATTTATATTGTAATAAAGTTTGTAGTTCATTTTTTGTGCAAGCTATTATGATTTCATTTTGTGCATTATTTTGTATACTGGATCTGCATTATTTTTACAATTTGTTTACCCTTGTTAATACTTCTCAAGTTCCTAGATGATCAACAAGATCATCCAAGGCACCTTGGATCCTCTTTCTTAGAGGCCCTTGGGATCCAAGGCTAAAATTGTTCCACAGTTAGGATTTTTAATTTTCCAGAGATTGAATTTTTTAGGTGCAATAGTTTTTTGACCCTAGAAGAAGGGCCTCTACCCAACTTCTTCATCCAATCTTGTTTTATCATATTTAGAAACATTTCTATAATCTAAAAACCTTGAGTTTATGCCAAAATTCTTTAAGCATTGCTAAAAATGTTTCTTTGCCAAAGAAAAACAACAATGCCATCCATTTTCTTGCCACTAAAACCCAATGTTGTGATTTCAAGTGATTTGGGCTTTTGTAAAATTTTCGCAACAATTGCTAAACTTGAAGCTAGCATGGTTGTCAGTCGAGGCTACCTTTGTGTGTTTCAAAGGCTAGTGTTACTCTGTTCTAGCTAGCCAACCTCCTTGATATGAAATTTGGTAGAAAAGATAGTGTTGTTTCCTCTCCAAGGCATAAACATAACTTCTGAAAAAAATAAAAAAACCAAGATTTTACATTTATTTTTTCCAAAAAAAACATATTCTTATCAAGAGAGGGAACCCCAGCATTGTGCTAGTGGATAAGATAATTTTTGATAGCTTACCCCCTTTCCCTTCTTCAATGTAGCCCCTACTAGTAAAGCTAGCATAGTAGGTTTTACCAACATCAAGATCCTCACATTTTCTCAAGTGTAGTGCATACCCTTGTCATTACAACCTACATTGCACTTGCAGTTGTAGTTTATATTATTTTCTAGTCGTATCCCTCTTGCACCATGGGAAATTCCACTTGGTAGAATTTTTTTACTTAATTAATTACAAAATTTATTAAACCAAATTTATTTTTGTGAGAATGTCTTTCAACCAGTCAACTATCTTGCCCGTTAACTTGATAGACATGACATCTAACCAAGATGTAGTAAGGATTTATGATCTAAAAGACCTTTCTATAAGCATAGGTAATTGCTCAGGCTAAGGAGGTAAAGCTTATACTTTTTTGTGATAAATGAAGATCACTACAACTTAATTTTCCCTAAAATATGAGCTAGCCTACTCATTCTACGAATGGAGGCCAAACCTAAATGTGAGTATGAGTTAATCCATTAAAATAGGAAGGAGTGCATACCCTTCTTCTATGATAAAATATCATTTAATGACACATACATGCAACCTATCTCAATTGATTAAGATGGATGAGCAAAGTGAGAAGGGTAGTTCAACAAGTCAACATGAGGAACATGATGAGTTTGAGGCTAAACTTGAACTTGACAATTTCATAGAATGCCTCTTTTAATTGTCAACTTCCTAGACCACCACACTTAATTTAGCCTCTTCTATCTCTTTTGTGGGACAAGTGCCTCAACCTTCTTCTCCTATTTACCCCACCATGTTTGTACTAACACCTATTATAGTAGTCCACCAAGTATAATCGGTGCTCAAAATAACTTCTATTTTTTCTTCCATGTCTTTTTCCACATAACCTCAATTTGCATGATCATGATTGATGGTCTTCACCACTACTCATCCATTTTCCATGTTAGTGAGCCCCATAGTGGGATTCCAATGGGTCACACATATCATTTTTCCCCTTTGTGCCACAAGTACAAGCATAAACCTCTTTCTCATTATTCAATTCCCTTGGAACAATGATAACCCAACCTCTCCCCTCCATTCCATAGTTCATCATGAGGCCATAAGCCTCTCAACTCATATGTCAACCTTACGTGTAGACATTACAACCCATAGGAATGTCTTAATGCTTGGATTAGGCCTTCCAAATTATCCAAGACTTTATGGAAGCTTAAGGATTCAACTACTCAAATAGTGAGAATCATGGATTTCTATTAAGATGATCCTATTAGTCTTATAGTCCCACAAATAACTCTTCCTCTAGGCATCCCCATACCTTAATTTATCAAGAATAATGGTGAGGATGATCTCAATGCTCACCTTATCACCTTTCATTTTGAGTGTTTGTTGTTACAAGCTTGGTTTCATACCATAATGCAGATCTTTCCTATGTTTCTTTTTGGGAAATCCTTGAACTGGTACCACACATTACTGAAAGGATTACTTATGTCTCTAGAGGACTTAATATCACGTTTCATTAACATTTCCAAATAAAATTTGAAACCCAACATGACTCTTGACCAACTAATGAAGGTTAAGTAGGGATCCCTTGAGCTTGTACAAAACTTTATACAATGATGGAATGCCCTTCTCAATGAGATTCTTGAGGTAATAGCTAAAACACATATTCTCATCATATTGAAGAGGATAGTTAATGGTTTTATTAAGTCAAAAATTTACTACTTAGACCCATGGTCACTCAACCAAGCTTTCTCATAAACAATGAACATAGAGGACACTATTGAGGCTAGTCATGATCCATCCTACATGGCATGTAAGAACCAATGAACATAGAGGAAACTATTGAGGCTAGTCATGATCCCTCCTACATGGAATATAAGAATCAACACACAAAAAGATAATGATAATGGAAGGAAAAATAATGTAGTGGTGGCCACTATTTCCAAAAAAACCAAAATTGCTCAGGGGTCCAAAATGAACCAACCCAAATCCCCTATCACTAATAACCAACCATTAACATCTGGGGCCTCTACATCAAGCAACACAAGGCCAAACTTTAAGAGAAAAGACAAGTCAAAGTACTCTAGGATACCTTTGAAATGATATGAACTCCTTGACTAGTTGCTAAATAGTGGGAGGATTTAATATAAAAAAATGATAGAGAATGCCCACAAGAGGCATGACCAATTATGTAATATTGCAAAGGACCCCACTCTTGCAACCATGGATGATCCACCCATGTACTTTAAACTCAATCATTTTAGCCACTATCATCAACTACCAAGTTATGATATCAACTTCTACCTAGCCCTCAAGGATACCTTGCAGAAGATGATAGATAATGGGGAGTTTGTCCTCAAATCCTCCAACCTAGTTAGGCCACAGAACTAATCCATGTAGGTTTACAAAGACCCATTGAATACCAACAATACCCCTTATATCATAGTTGCATTCAATGTAAGCAACAAATCTAGACCTGCAAAGGAGTCATTCATGATTTAGATACCTTCTCACAATAAAAGGGGTTCTTCAACTTTGTCTAGTTTGAGGAACTTTTGTTGTAAGGATTCCATCACCTACACCTCCCAAGGAATCTTTTGTGATTAGAGTGCTTCCTCCCACTACAACCAAACCTACAATCAACAAATAATGTCCTCCCAAGGGGTCTAATGCGATGACTTCCTCACAACTCAACAAGAAGAAATTACCAATGAAACAACACAAGAAGTTTGCACTGAAGCCTAAGAAGAAAGATAACAAGCAGGCCAAGGCATGAAAGGAGGTGGGTTTTGCAACCAAAAACCTTGATCATTGGAAAAACCAAGGATCCTCAATGTAGCAATTCCCCAACCCCAAATCCCCAAGGCCACCACTATAAAAAATGAGATTCGAGGTGCACTAGCTAGTTTAGTAGATCAACTAGAGACTTATGAAATGCAAATCATAGAATTTAAGAAGATTCGAGTAATGCATAGGAAATAAAATTTATTTTTGAATACAAAAATCAAAAGTTAAAACTTTATTGAAAAAGAATAAAGAATAAATTAGAGAAATGTGTACAAATGATGCCTAGATGAGCAAAAATGGGGATTCACTTATGCAAGAGTTCATAGCCCATTGAAACTAATGTGATCTGCTCCATGATTTGGGTGCTAAGCCACTCTTGATGCTATCAAAACTTCCTTCACCACTACAACAACATCAGATTTACAACTTGGGTCATTCAAGGCTATAATGCTTCCATGTTAGGGTTTAAGAGAGTGCAAGTATGGGAACTTGCAAGAGCTCTTGAGTGCTTGAAAATGCCCCAAGTGTGGAATTTTAAAAAATTTTGTGTATGCAAATTGCTTGATAATGAAAAAATTTGCTAAAAAATTGCTGGAACCTCTAAATAATTTTTGAGGTTGGCTTTTATAGGATCTTTGGGCCATGAATGGGACTACAAATTGGCTATGATTTGGCTGCAAAAATGGCTACAAATTGGCTATGAAATGGCTGCAAATTGGCTACAAATTTGTTGCAATTTTAGATGAGATGGATGCCTAAATTTCGGGGGTTACCATACATAGTAAGTTCTTCATCCCATGGCCATTCTATTTACTATAAATAGTAATGGGATAACTCCTTCCATGTTGGAGATGAATCTTCCATGCTGAGCTACACACCATGCTTGCTGAAGTGGCTGGTCAACATTGAAGTGCATGAGGTGATGAATTTCTACTTTTGTGGCTTCCACGTTGGGGGATTAAATTTTCCATGTTGGGGATGAAAACTCCACCCTAGGTAAAAACTTTTACACTAAGGGGAAAAATTTTCCAAGCTAGGGGGAAGGATTTAAAGTTCGTAGGAAAGTTTTCAAGATGGGGAAAATCTTTCAAGGTTTGGGGGAAACTTCCACATTTAGTGGAAAAGTTTCTAGGCTATGCATGTGATCTCCAAATTGGAGGGGATAAAGTTTCCAAAATCTGCATGCTTTCATGCTAGGGGTAGGTGAGGCTCACCCCTTGCATGTGTTTTCAACATAGAAAAATGTATAACCTCTGCCTAGTAAAACCCATCAAATTGCCTTCCTTGGCATTCCAAAAGGCATTTTTGACCTTTGCAAGCCCAAATATAGATACTAGGTGAATTGTTTCACTTGGGGAATGAGGCTTTAATCACTTTTGAGGCATTTTTTAGCTCCAAAAGTATAAAGTATGTGAAATTGCCCATTGTGGGTTGTAATTTTCACATTTACAATCAAGTTTTGCCTTGGGTTTCATGAGGTGAAAGATACATGATGAAGATTGGTTATAACATGAAAATTTTTGTGGTGTTTCAATGGACCCTCTCTGTTGGTGTCTTGAGGATTGACCTAAGAGGCACCAACAAAGAATATAAAACATTACTACATATTATAATGCTACAATGCATAAAATTCACATGAGAACTAGGCTATCCAAGTCACCAAGGTTGCTAGTTTAAGGCCAAGGTAGGCCATGGTACCAATTTAAGGCCTTGGTAGGCAATGTTGCTAGTTTAAGGTCGTAGTAGACCATTGAATGTAGGATCACTTGTTGACAATTGTCAGCTACATGTAGTATGGATTTCAATAGGAATGATTGACTAGATTAGCCAAGTAATTCTCATTCATGTTAGCTATTCTAAATGCTTCATTCCTATAGGCTTTGGTGATAAGAAAGAGCCCTTTCCAGTTGGTTGAGAACTTGTCTAGATGCTCATGATTGGCCTTGAGGGGCTGCATGTTCAAATCATGGTGATGTTATCACTTCTACCTCTCTTGATAGTTCTTGATGTGAGTAAGAACTTGCATATGTCACTCTTTCACCAAATCTAGGGTTGTCATCTGTAACTCCTTATTCTGCTCATCGTTGATGAAGTTAGTTAAGGCTACTTGGAGCAATGGTAGTTGCAATTTAAGAGGTAAAATAGCCTCTAAACCATAAACAAGGCTATAAGGGGTCATGTCGGTTGCTATGTGATAGGTTTTTTTATATGCCCATAGTGCATGGACAAGTTGCTCATGCCACTTTCACTTGTTGGTATGGAGCATCTTCTTGAGCAAGTTAATGATGGCTTTGTTGCTTGCTTCTTCTTGTTCATTGGCTTGAGGGTAGTAAGGTGAATGCTTAATGCCTAGGTTTTGATAAAAATCCTTGGTTTCTTGGCTACTAAATTAAGGTCCATTATTTGTAACTATGGTCATGAGTATGCCAAAATAAGCTACAATGTTATCTAGGATAAATTTGCAAACTTGTTTAGATGTGGTATTCCTTAGGGAAATAACCTCAACCCACTTGGTAAAGTATTCATTGCGGTGATGATGAAGCTATGTCCTATAGAAGACTTAGGCATTATAGATCCAATGATATCCAATCCCCATCATTAAAATAACCATGTTATTTGGATCATATGTAACTCAGTTGGTGATACATGCATTAGGTTTCTATATCATGGACATGTGTCACATCTCTTAACCTTTTGCTATATTAGGTGATACATGTATTAGGTTACTATATGGGGCCAATAGTGGCCTTACTATCTAATTTTAGCATCCATGGCTCTAGGTCCTATATGTCCTCCACAAACACCACCATGAACCTCCTCTAGGACTGTTTTGGCTTTGGTTTTACCTAAGCATTTTAGGAGTATGCCACCATAAGATTGTTGACATAATGTGTTATCACCTACGATGACATACTACCTCGATCACTTGCATATGGCATCCTTTTGAGTAGTAGTTAGTCCTTGTTAGGATTTACCATGTATAAGGTAAAATTTAATATCATCATACCACTCCTTGGAAGGAGTAGTATGAACGAAGGCCATAAAGGTATCCTTAGTTTTTTGTATGATGGAAGTAGCATAGTTCACAATCAAGGTGGGAAACTTACTAAATACATTTGATGTCACACTTAGGGCTAATGTTCCAATTGCATCAGCTATGGCATTTTTTTCTAGGTATGTGTTGAACATCAACCTCTATGAATTATTGTAATAACTACTTCCGTAGATCACAGTAAGGTTGTAAGTGCTTAGCTTTGCATGCATAGGCTTTAGTTACTTGGTTAACCATGAGTTGTGAATGATATTTGATGACTAGGCCTCTAATTCCTAGGTCATGAGCTACCATCATCCCTTTGATTAAACCCTCATATTACGCTATGTTGTTGGTACATGAAAGCCCAAGATGATAGGCAAAGAATTGAATCTCACTAGATGGTAATGTTACGATGGAAGTAGCACTAGCCCCATGGGCGATTAAAGCTCCATCGAAGTTCATGATTGCCTCATAATAGTTAGGCACTTGGATAACTATGTTAATATGTTCATTAGGGAACTTAGGATCTATGGCTACTTGGTTATCAATAAACAAAACTGTGAGTTTTACGGCTATAGCTTGACCTTTTGTTGAGGATTGAGAGATGTAATGGAGGTCAAACTCTATAACTATGGATTTCCATTAGGCTATATGACTACTTTCATAGATGTTGGTCATTATGGCTTTGAGTATGTTATCCTTCCAAATTACATTGACTTGGCTTCTAAAGAGGTAGTGTCTCCATTTCTTCAAAGAGAAGACTAGTGCCATACAATACTTCTTCACTTTAGTGTATTGGGTCTTGTGGGAAACTAATGCATGGATGAGGTAGTATACAAGCATTTTAGCTTCATCATCATGTTTCTGATAGAGTAGAGAGTTGATGGATATATCAGAGATGACGAGATAAATGTAAAATGATTTACCCTCTTGCAGAGTGTAGACTATTGGTAGTTGTGTAAACTCTTGCTTAAGGTTTTTAAAGGTCTCTTGACATTGAGCCATCCATTCATAGTAAAATCCCTTCTTCAGCAAGTGTTGTATGGGCTATAACTTATTTTTAAGCCTAGCGATAAACCTATGAATAAGTTGTAATCTACCTCGTAATCCTTGAAGCTCTTTAAGATTAGTAGGTGATACTAATTTGGATATGACCTTAACCTTATTAGGATCTATGCATATCCCTACTTCAAAGAATACAAAGCCAAGCCTCTTACAGATCTTTATATTGAAGACACACTTATTAGGATTAAGCATAAGCTTGTATTTGAGGCATCATTTAAGTACAAGATCTAGGTCATTAGCATGATCATCGACTATCTTCGACTTCATGGCTATATCATCTACGTAATCATTAAGTAAACATAATATGTAATCATTGTAGATATAGATCATGGCTCTTTAGTATGTCACTCCAATGTTCTTAAGGCCAAAGGACATCATGGTATAACAAAAAGTGCCTCATGGGATCATAAAGGTCATGCTAAGTTGGTGCTCTGGGTTGATCCTAATCTAGTTATATCCCAAGAATCCATCCATAAAGGAAAAAAAGGAATGTTCGACTATAGTATCGATAAGTTGATCAATACTAGGTAAAGGGAAGTCATCCTTAATAGTTGATTTATTTAGGTCTCAAAAAAAGTGAAAATACGGATACTCCCATTTTTCTTAAGGACTACCGCTATGTTCAATATGCATTCTGCATAATCAATAGCCTTAATGAAACCTACTTGGTAGAGCTTTTAGATTTGATTGTGAATTGCCAAGGCCAAATTAGGTCTAATCTTGCGCAATTTTTGCTTAACTAGTCTAATGATAGGATCTAGTACAATGTTGTGCTAGACTAGATATGAGTGTAGGCTTGGCATATCTTCATATGACCAAGAAAATATCTTAATGTTATTTTGTAAGAATTTGGTGATATCTTAAGCACATTGAGGCCTTAGTGAGGAACTTAGTTTAAGGGTTTTCTCCTCACCACTATGTGTTGTGATAGGAACCTCAACTAGAGAGTCTCTGGGTATGTCTCTTGCTTCTAAGTCAAGGGTTTTGACTAGGTTTTTAGTCCATTCTAGAGGTTTCTCTATTGGGGCTATGTGGTCTATAGGACTCTTAGGCTCAAGATCTAGGCAATCAGGGTTGATACACCATTTAATATCACTATGAAGTCCATGTAGACACAAAGGAAAATTGATTTGCTTCCAAGTACTCATACTTTGATCCTACATGTCAACCGAAAGCATATTAAGTGACACCTGGGTAAAAGTGAATAATTAATGTTAAAATGTCATAAAACACATGCAACTCTAATCTAGTCAAGGCCATCAAAGGTCATCAATGAGATAAGGTCAATTTGGAAAAGTGAAATAGAGGTGAACAAAGAAGTAAGGCTACAAATGATCAATAAAGGTCACAATTTTACAAGTTTAAGGCCTTAGCAAGCCATGATGCTAGTTTAGAGTCTTAGTGGACTATGATGCCAATTTAAGGCTTTAGCAATGCATGGTCATATGGTGTTAAATGGTGGTTAGGGAAGGTCAAACCCCACTATTCAATACCATTTAAAGGCTAAATAAAGGTAAATAGAGCTATAATAAGATAAACAACAAACATATAATGTTGTATAAAGGCTATAGAAGGTTAATAAGATCAACAATGTAACATAAGTTTAAAAACAAGCCAAAACATTACATAGTAATATAAGAATCAAGAAAAATAGGCTATATATTATAAAACTTGGCTAGTATTGGTTAAAAATGGCTAGGTTTTTCTTTTTGCTAGTTTTAGGCCTTAACAAGCCATGTTTTGAGGCTACAAGGCTATTAGGTGAGTTTAACCATCAATCAAGACTATTTCTGGATTGTTTAGACCCAAAAAATCAAGTGTTTTGAAGCTTCCATGCTAGGCTTCATGTGGAAATATTAGTGTGGAAAATAAGGAAAATATATTTTGGGGTGCTTAGGTTCTAGGACCTTCTTAAGGTAGTGCAGGGTCATATCTTGCTAAGGCTTCCATGGTTAGTATGGAAAATTGGGGGAAAGATTTTTGATCATTTTCAATCACTTTTGATCATGCATGTAGGCTTTCAAGATTCTTGGCATTGATTACTAATTCTTGATGGCAAAATTTGGTTGTTTCAAATGTCACTAGGAATTTTTTGGGCTTTCCCTCCTTTTCCAATGTTGGGGCCTTCATGCTCAATGTGTTAAATTTGGGGACAATATTTTTTAGCTTTTTATGATAAATTTGGTTATGCATGAGTGTTCACAAGCTTGCTGGTGTTGGCCATTAGTGTCTAAAGTCATGATTTTACCATTTTGGAGGTTTTGAGGGGGTTTTCAGGCTTTCCCCTTTTTCTCACACTCAGGATGGAAGTCTTAGCATGGAAGAGGTCTCCTCTAATCAAGAAACTCAGATCTAGGACAAATCAATAGCTGATCAGCAATGCATGTTAATCTCTAGGGTTACCAATGTCGACAGTCAATGATGGGTATTAAGATTTGATAATTTTGAGGCTTCTCAATGCCTCATGCAATCTCCCCCTTTCTTCTATGTTGGGCATGATGGACCCAACATGGATGAGAGCGGGATGACATTTTTGTCCCATATTTGACCACTTTTGGAGCTTTTGGAACTTCCAGAGGGTTCCAACAAGGTCTAGGGATCATCAGATATCAAGAAATGATCATTAGATAATAAATTTAGGTTATTTTTGGCTTCTCCCATCTATATAGGTTAGTGTGGAAGAATCTTCCCCCAATGTGAAAAACACCATATCCTAGGTCTGGTGGGATTCTGAGGCTATTGAGGATGCTTTGAGGGATTCTAGGTCATGTGGGGCCAACTTTGGGGTCAAACTTATGCTAGATGAGTGTTGTTAGGCAAGAGTGAGTGTTACCCCCCTTCTTCCATGCTGGGCATTACTACCCCAATGTGGAAATCCATGGTGCCTAGCCTTACTCATGTCTTAGCTACTTTTGAAAACTTGGGGTTGAAAAAGCAAGTTTGAGTTGTTAAAAATAGAAAAATATTGGCAATTTTAATGAATTTATAGAATAATAGGCATGTTTCCATTCTAAGGATGGTATTCCTAGCATGGATGCATGGGGTTAAGGTTGCCATAATGTTTTAAGTGTGAAAATTGGTAAAAATAGTAGTGTTGATGTAAGTTTTTAGTCAAGAGTCAAGGTGTAAGGTGAAGCCCACAATCCAAAAATTTAAAATTTTTAAAAGTGATGTTTTTTCTCACCCAAAACCAATATGAACTAGACTTTCCCCCTTTGTAGTTTAGTGCACTTGTATTTATGGTGCACTGAATTGGTAGCTAGGGTTTTGAGTTGTGTGTTTAGGTTTTAAATGGGTTTTCTCTATTAAATTTTGCAAGTTTTGATCACAAATTTTATTCTATAGCAACAACTCATTTGAGAAGAGCTATTATAAAGAGTTTTGTGGCAACCACAACCAATTCCTAGGATGGAAGCCTCTCATATCTGTTGAAGCTAGCATTGAAGCCTGCCATGACACCTGAGTAGCAAGGGGAAAAGAGCAAAAATCCTATAATACAGAGGATGGATGAACATGAGTGTAAGTTAGAAGAATTTCCTAGGCTCATCTCCATTTAGGCTTCTTTTGTTACTACTTCGAAGTAGGTAGTTCTACCTACTTTTGCCTTTGTTTCTTGTGGTTTTTCTAATTTCTTGCTTCCTATGTGTTAAGGCCATTTTTTCAGATCTACTTTGGTGAAGGGATTAAGATAGAATTATAACAAAATCCCACCTCCTATTTTGGCCATTTCCACATGGATCCATAATCATTTCATTGTTTTAGCTTTTGTAGATTTGATTTTGAAAATAGGGCTTGTTGTTTCATGCTTTTTTTCCAAAATTTTGGAGTATGGCTATTTTCCTTTAGATATAGCCCTCAATATTTGTTAAAATTAAATTTCAACAAATCCTACCCCATTATTTTGGTGTGAAGTTTAATGGGTTTCAATGGTTTTGGCTATTTTGATTATTTCCATGGCTATATGTAATCTAGGTTTTGAGAATTTTGAAGTTTTAGCATGCAAAATTAGGTAATGTTTTGTATTTTTTCTTGGTAGAATGGTTACATATTTGTAAAATTAAAGGCCATGGGTTTTTAGCCCTTTATTTAAGCTTTTTGATGGCTATTATTTCATTTAACTTGACCTTGAAACAAAGACAGTATGACTATTTTCCTAACATTGCACAGTTAGGTTATTTGTGCCACTTTTGCAATTTCAAGTAGCTTTGCGAATTTTTTCTAAGGAAATGGCAAAGATTTTAGCTATTTTTTAGTTATGGTTATATACCCTTTGGCTTGAAATTTCAAGCATAGGTATAATCACTCCAATTGGACCTAAAATGAATTTTTTGCAAATTTTTTATTAAGCATGTGTAATAAGTATGTTTGTGCCATTTTTGGATTATTATCCAAATTGACAAAATTTCCCTATATAAACAACAAATGTTTTGAATTGTTTCTTAGCATGGCTACGTAGGGCATGATTTCGACATTCAAATGGTGGTGGAATCACTTTTCTTGGGGCTCAAACAAATTTATTATTATTATTTTTGCTATGACTATGTGAATCAAGGAAAAAACTCATGGTTGTAGTACATTATCCATTAGAAAATAGAAGTGGCTGATATGTATAACTTATGTTTCACTTTTGTGAACATGTAAAATCAATGCTTAATTTTTCTTTTTCATGAAGAGTAAAAGCTTTTTCTATTTTAAATAAGCTTTTACTATGGCTACATGGTTTTTTCTAAGTTTATCATGCTTTTTCTAATTTTGTGCATGGCTTAGATTTTTTTTTTAAATTTATGCATGCTTTGCATAATTTAGATGTTTTTTCTAAACTTATGTTTACTTCTTTTTTTAAAAAAAATCTATGCATAATGTAGATATTATTTTCTAAATTTATAAACAACTTGTATGTTTTTCCAAGTTCATGCATAAGTTAGATGCTTTTTCTAGGTTTATGCATAATTTAGGCTAAGAATTAGTTTTAGCTATAATGTTTTGGCTATAAAGGCTATACAATATGGTAACAAAACTTCTATGGAATTTCTTAAGCTAATTTAGATGAACATCTACGAGGTTTTTACAGAGGCTAATTTCACCTCTAACTTTGGAAGTTTCTTCTAAATTTGTTAAGAAATTTCCATCAATCATGATGTAAGGTTATGCAAACTTGTAATGATGTTTTCTTGTGAAATTACTTAGACTAGTTTAGATAAACACCTTAGAGCTTTTTACAAAGGCTAATTTCACCTTTGACTAGATGTTTTGTCTAGATTTGCTAAGTAAGTCTAATAGGTCATATTGTTTTTGCTTTGAAAGGTTGTAATAATGCCTTTTTGTGGAATTCCTTAAGCAAATTTAGGTAAACGCCTTAGAGCATTTTAGAGAGGCTAATTTCACCTCAGACTNAAAATTTAGGTAAACGCCTTAGAGCATTTTAGAGAGGCTAATTTCACCTCAGACTAGGATGTTTTCCAAACTTGTTGAGAAATTCTAATTGGTTATAATGTTTTTGTGATTTGTTTCATGCAAGGTCATCTTGAGGTCTATTCTCATCATAGTGAAGCTAGTTGATATCTTGTGCTACATTGGTCATTCCAAGCCCAACACCCCTCCACATGACATGTCTCTTAGGAAGCTCTCATTGTGGTTCTAGCCTGAGGAAAGGGACTTCCTTGCCTACCTCCTTAGGAATTTCAATGTAATGTTGTGGTCACCCTTGTTCATGGATGTAGCCAAGGTCATTGTGGAGACCCTGTTGCTTTGGAAATTTGGTCTAATTACTAGGTACATTACTAACAAGCTACTTCCTAAGACTATAGGGGGACCAGAAGATGTCATAAGTCCATGTTACCTTACAGAGATCTAGACAATGCTAGAGTATAGTTAGTAAAATGCTAATAATACTTTGATGGTGGTGCATATAGCCTACACATTTTTCAAGAACATGCTTGGAACTGTGTACCATCTATAGGGGTAAACATGGTTATTGTAGTTTTTTTATGCTTTTGGCTTGATTACCTTACCTAACTTCATTGATGTTTGCAGGTCCAAGGTCAAAAATTAGGGCTTGATCGTTAATAGTCAAATCTTGATCAAACTCCTTTGGATGAATTCACCAAGAGTCCCCAAATTAGAGATGCTATGATCAACATTTAAGAGGGGACTTTGATGAATATGCCACTAGGTTTAGCCTCATATACAAAAAGTGCAAGGATGATGGGATGATGTACAACTATTGGGTAGATGTTAATATCATGGATCAGATCCTTGTAATTGGAACCTCCACACCGTAGAAGAAAAGTAAAGGTGAACATATAGCTTTTTACATTTTATTGCTTTTCTTGATTGTTGAAATTACTCATATTGATGTTAACCTTTGGTTATTACTTTGTAGGACCTTTTTACCTTAGCTGATGTCACTATACCACATTCATGTTCATGTCATGAGGATACTGTCATGACCTCTTGAGCTATTGTTGTCCAAGGCTCGCGTGTAGGCTAGTGCGAGCTATGGTTGATTCATGCCCTAGGTGTAGAAAGAAATTTTTTGGTTGTGAATGAATGTGGAGCAAATGCATGCACTCAATAACCCAAATTGGATGGCATGCATAGCAAGTGGGCTAGGTAACTGGAGTTACCAAAATAGATGAAGCTAGGTGGGATGCATGCAAGGGGGCTACAACTGGATTCATCCAGATGTAGCGCATGCACATCTGTTACTATTAGTTAGGGTAAAGCATATGGAAGACAAAACTAGCAATTACTAAGAATGGATTACGCACATACTCCCTATTGGATATGCAAGTAATGGATTTGTAGTGCTAGTTATGAGAGTGTTCTGGCAAGGTTGGGTATGCCTGCACTTATAAATATAAGAGGTGTTGCTCACATGGGGGAAACCTCTTGTACGTGTTGTATTATTCCTTTGTGTGTGAGTAAAGGTTGGGAGTTTTCCCATAAGTTTGTGCCTCCTATGCTTGAGCATCGTTGGGCATTGTTGTGAGTAGCTGGCTAAGTTGTTTACTTAGCGCTATCACCTAGTGAAAAATTTTTCACTAGGACTCATTCAATGAAAATTGGTATTATAGCAAGGTTACCATGATGGAGTACCTTATTGAGCACATGGCTATCCTAGAAGCATTGATGGAAGCCCCAACTCCTAATGCTCAATCCCTTGCAAAGCAGGCTGTGCTATACCATAGGAAAATCAACGATCTACAGTAAAGTAATGATATGGTGCAATGTGAACTTGAATCTCATGTGGGAAAGATAAAGGGCTTAAAGATACATCTCTCATCCCTTGAGGATGACATCACATTGCTCAAGAAGATCAGTGTAGGATCTTCACATGGGGGCAAGAACTTGGATAGCTTCAAACTAAAAGTGTTGGAGCCAAAATAGTTTGGAGGAAGTTGAAATGTGAAGGAACTGGAGAACTTCCTTTGGGACATGAAGTAATACTTTTTTGTTGCTTATGTTCTTGAGGATCAGAGGGTAATGATAACTAGCATATATCTCATTGGAGATGAAAAACTCTAGTGGAAGACATAGCTGGAGGATGATGTGAGTGCTAGCCACCCTCAAATCACAACATGGAAGGCACTGAGAAAGGAGCTAAAGGATTAGTTCCTTCCTCTTAATAGAGTGTGGATAGTGTGGGAATCCCTATGGAAGCTGAAACACACCACTACCTTTCATGATTACATAAAGAAATTTAGTTCTTTAATATTAGACATTAAGAATATGTTTGAAGAGGACAAGCTACTTAACTTTCTTTCAAGGTTGCAACCGTGGGCTCAGGCAAAGTTGAGGAGGAAAAATGTGAAAAATCTACCAACAGCCATAGCCACTATGGATGGCTTGATCAACTATAATCTAGGAAATTATAGATCCTATTCAAAGTAGAAGAAGCCCTAGGATGAGGGCAAGAAGGAAGCAAACCAACACCAAGGCCCTAAAGACAAGAAGCAAGAGAGGGCATCCTCCAAACCTAAGGGAGATGGAGCCTCCCAAGGTAAGCAATTCTTATTTGGATGCTTCATTTATGACAAACCACATTGGGCTTGTGACTTTCCATTAAGAGAGAGGCTCATGAATCTCAAAATTTAGGAGGAATCTAAAGGAGATGCCAGTAACATGAGGTGTAACTCATTACAGTTGCTAAACACCCTTGTATGCCAGAAATCTAGCCCACCCAACGAGCTAATGTTTGTAGAGGTCTTCCTCAATGGATAGAAGGTGACAACAATGTTGGATATAGGAGTAATGAACAACTTTGCATGCTAAAGGTTGGTGGAGAAACTTGGATTGACCATCACCAAGAGCCATAGCAAGGTGAAGTTGGTGAACTCAGGGGCATAGACAGTGCATGGTGTAATCTCCTCTCCTCTTAGATTTGACCGCTGGGAGAATAATTGTAACTTTATGATCATTCCTTTAGATGAATTTGAATTGATTTTGGTGGTTGAATTCTTTGTAAGGGCCAAATCTTTAGTGGTACCACACTTAGGGGGAATGCTGATTACTAATGAAAGGTAACCCAACTTCATCTCAATCAATCAAATGTAAAGAGCTTAAATCGATGTTTCAGTCAGTGGCTCAAACAAATGTTGGTGTAAAAAGGGGTAAGTCATTGTGCTGGTTTCCTTAGTGGAAATCAAGGAGAACCAGATAGTGGTAGTACCTGATTATGAGGGGGATTTGCTGATGGAATTTGTAGACATGATGCCACCAAAGCTACCCAAGGTCTTACTACCTAGAAGAAAAGTAGACATTCAGATAGAGTTGGAACTAGGGGTGAGACTACCTGTGAGTGTTCCATATCATATGTCCTTAATGGAGCTTGCTGAGTTTTGGAAGCAGTTGGATGAGCTATTGGAGGCTAGCTACCTTCAACCTTTGAAGGCCTTGTATGGAGCACCAGTGCTCTTCCAAGAAAAGTAGGATGGAATTTTGCGGATGTGCATGGATTACCAAGCACTAAATAAGATCACCATCAAAAACAAGTACCCAGTGCCAAATGTGGTAGACTTGTTTGATCATTTGTCAAAGCCATGTATTTTACCAAATTAGATATGAGGTCTGGGTATTGGTAGATGTACATCGTTGTTGGGGACGAAGCAAAAAAAAAACGTGTAACTTGTTATGGCTCTTTTGAGTTCTTGGTGATGCCATTTTCTCTCACCAACGCCCTTGCTACATTTTATAATTTGATGAATGATGTGATGTATGATTTACTAGATAGATCAGTGGTAATCTATTTAGATGATATTATTGTGTATAGTAAGAGTCTGGAGGCTCATGTAGAACACCTGAGGTGGATTTTCTCAAGGTTGAGAGAAAACCAATTGCATGTGAAGAAAGAAAAATATGAATTCTATGTCCAGGATATCTTATTCCTAGGTCACCGAATATCAAAAGGGAAGATTTGGATGGATGACCAGAAAGTGAAATTGATTATGAAGTGGCCTGCTCCAAAGAAGGTGCCTAGCTTACGATCCTTTTTAGGAGTTGCAAACTGCTATAGGTGGTTCATTGATGGCTATGCAAGTAAGGTAGCCCCATTAATGCATTTACTTAAGAAAAATCAAGCATGGGTTTGGTTAGAGGCCTGTGAGAAGGTCTTTAAACGAATTAAGGAATATGTGATATCAGAACGAGTGCTGCAGTCGCCTAACTTCGAAGTTCCCTTTGAACTTCATATTGATGCATCAGATCAAGCCATTGGTGGAGTCTTGATCCAAGAGAAACATCCAATTGTTTCTGAGAGTAGGAAGCTAAAAGTGACAAAGCAAAGATATACTACTCACGAAAAGGAAATGGCCACAGTGGTGCATTTCTCAAATGTCTGGAGGCACTACCTATTGGGAATGAAATTCATAGTGGTCATAGATAATGTGGCCAACACTTACTTCAAAACCTAGAAGAAGCTCTCTCTGAAGCAGGCAAGGTGGTAGGAGTACCTTTTAGAGTTCAACTTTGATGGGTTCATCGACCTGGGTGAGAGAACTGGGTAGCAAATGAATTGAGTTGAAAGGAAGTCTAGGCCTATGTAGCGGCATCGATGATCATTTACTTGAACTTCATTGAAAAAGTGAAGGAAGTTGTGGAAGTGGACAAGACCTATTGTCAGCTTTGACAATAGGTATGTGAAAGCTTTGTAAGGAAATACTAGATTGAGGCTAATCTTTTGCATGCTCAAGGTAAGAGACTGTATGTTCTTAAGGATGGGGGACTAAGGCATGAACTAATGAGGGAAACCCATGATACCTAACGTGCTGGACACCCAGGGGTGAAGAGAATGTTAGCTCTTCTATCTTGAGGTAAATTTTGGCCCAAGATGAAATAGGATGTGGAATTTTATGTGAGAACATGTCTAGTGTGTCCACTAGACAAGATAGAGAAGAAGAAGTAGGCTGGGCTTCTTCAACCTATCTCAATCCTGGAAAGAACATGAGAGTCTATTTCCATGGATTTCATCACAAGGTTCCCATAGGTGGATGGGAAAGCATCGATATTGGTTGTGGTGGATTGATTCTTAAAATATGTTATGTTTGTAGCTACACCTCAGGTGTGCACAGTAGAAGAAACCATTGAACTCTTCCTTTGCCATGTGGTAAAGGTATTCAGGGAACCGATGGATATTGTAAGTGATTGGGATGCCTGGTTCATAGGAAAGTTTTGGATGTTGTTGTTCTCTTTGATGGGCTCAAAATTAAAATTTTCCATAGCCAACCATTTCTAGAAAGATGGACAAAATAAGTAGGTAAATGCTTTGGTTGAAGAGTATCTTCACTACTTTGTAATTGTAATTCAGCGAAATTGGGTCTCACTATTAGACACCATCCAATTCTACTATAACTTGCATCAAAATTCTTCAATGGGGTTGAGTCCCATAGGATTGATCTTTGGGAATCATCCCATAACACCATTGGAGGTGGTGAAATCAAAGTCGCAAGGCAAATGCCCAGTGGCGTATTGCTTTGCATGTGATAAGTAGGAATTGTATAAACAAGCTCAGGATAGCTTAGTCAAGGCGCAGAGGTGCATGAAGAAGTATGATGATCAGAATTGAAGGGTGTTCAAGTTCAATGAAGGGGATAAGGTCTTGTTGAAACTTACTCCCCAAATCTAGAAGAAATTCACCGATAAATGGTACCACAAAGGCCTTCTCCAAAGGTATGATGGACCGTTTGAGGTTGTGAAGAGGGTAGGCAATGTGGCCTATCGATTGAAACTTCTAGAGTGGATGAAAATTCATCCAACATTTCATGTGAGCTTCCTCAAATCCTTTTATGAGGATGTGGTGAGGCAACAAGTCGGGAGAGCCCCTCTTGACATTAGAAAGGAATTTCAAAAAATATCTTAGAGGATTCTTAGCCATCGGACTGAAGGTGCTAGTCAGAAGAATTGGTGAACTGAGTACTTAGTCTAGTGGAAGGGATATAGTGAAGAGGATGCCACATGGGAATATGACATTACCTTATGATAGTTCGAGGAGTTAATCAAGCTATACTTAGATGGACTTCCGATGAGGACGTTGGACTCATCCAATGGAGGTGGATTTGTCATGACCTCTTGAGCTACCACTATCCAAGGCTTGCATGTAAGCTATTATGAGCTATGGTTGATCCATGCCCTGGGTGTGGAAAGACATTTTTTGGCTGCAAATGAATGCGGAGTGCATGCATGCACTCAGTAACATGAATTAGATCCCAAATTGGGTGGCATGCATAGCAAGTGGGCTAGGTAACTGGAGTTATCAAAATAGACGAAGCCAGGTGAGATGCATGCAAGAGGGCTATAGATGGATTCATCTAGATGTAGCACATGCACATCTATTACTACTAGTTGGGGAAAAGAAGATGGAAGATAGAACTGGAAATTACTATAAATGGATTATGCGCATACTTCATGTTGGATATGCAAGTAACAGATTTGTAGCACTAGTTATGGGAGCGTACTGGTAAGACTGAGTACACTGATGGCTATAAATACAAGAGGTGTTGCTCACATGGGGGGCACCTCTTGTATGTGTTGTATTATTCCTTTGTATGTGAGTAAAGGTTGGGAGTTTTCCCATAAGCGTGTGCCTCCTGTGCTTGAGCATCGCTGGGCATCATTATGGGTAGTTGGCTAAGTTGTTCACTTAGCGCTATCACCTAGTGAAAAAGTTTCTGTTGGGACTCACCTAGTGGCAAATACCCTCATCCTGAAGTTTATTGATGTGACATTAGCATAGGAATGGCTAAAGGGGCAAGTACTTGGATATGTCCAATTGAACATCTAGCATGTAGGTTTGCCCAATGTATTCATGGCACCTATCCCTTCTATTCTTGCTATGGAGATGCTACATGTCATCAACTCCTTTGATGAGATAGTTGGTCATTTTATTACCATCATTTGAGGTGTTAAGATGAACATGGATGTTAGTGTTGGCCTCTTTCACAACTTGTTTGGTGTCCCTGTTGATGGGGCAAAGGTTTCCACCATGACAGTAAGGAAATTGGGTAATTGCAAGAAAGTTCTAGAGTGGCTTAGTGCCTATATGGGCCACTCTAGAATTTCAATGGATAGCTTCAAAAACCATAACAAAAAGGAATCATATCCTTTGTTTAGTTCTTGTGCATTTCCAAAAATGCTATCACAAAAGAAGGTAATTAGCCTAACACAGGGGTGGACCTTTAAGAAGGTTCTAATGGAGAACATCAGATTTGATTGGGTAGCTACTTTGGCTATTGGGCTTTGAGAGGAGATCCTTAGACTCCATGTTGACACCTCTAGGATAATCCATATTTACTTTTAATTTTTTGTAAGTTATCTATAGAGGCTTGCAGAGTTTTTGGTGGTGTATAGGGATGGGTGATGTGTTTTCCAAAACCCAAGATAACTTTCCAATAGTACAGGTCTAGAACCCACTAGAGGTGATGGATGATACATTATCCATCACCGTTAAGAATCTTAATGTTAGGTAGTACAAGTTCCATAACAATACTAATGATGATGGGCTCCTCTCATTTCCTGCTAGTGTCTAGGATGCTAGATGACAATGCATGGAGGTTAAAGGGGTAGGTAGGAAGAAGATTAAGAGGCTTATGGAGGAGGCATCATAATAGGTAGTTGTAGGTATGCTTTAAATTTGGATATTCCATTTTTTGGAACTTTATGGCTACTTTGTGATTTCATTTGTTAACCAGTTTTCTTTATGCTATGATTGTAGATAAGCATTAGGTTATAGCAACCCAAGCTACTATGGAGGTAGAGCAAAGGTGTGTAGAAGAGGCACTCCTAAAGTAACTTATGGTTGAAGAACTTGTTGATACAAGTATAGATGATATAGATGCCTTGTTTGGTGGGGCGGTACCAAGTACCTCTCCCATCATCATCCCAAACAAGGAAGAGGAGGAGGAGCGAGGTATGACTATGCCTTAACTTTTTCAATATATCTCATTGGTTATCTTTGGCTATCATCCTAACCTTTCAATGATTGTTATTCTTGCAGTAGTTCTTGAACCACCAGCATAAGCTTCTGTCCCTAAGCTTCATGTGAAATCATTGGTAGAGACTCTAGAAAAAGTGGAGTTCTTACATCGGATGGCTAAGGATATCATCTATTGGTTGCATTAGGTTGCACCTAAGATAGGTAAGGATTTTTTTTATGTGTCTTAGTTGTGGGCTTTACTTGCATTGTGGTTATATTAGGTTTTGTCTTATGGTTGCATTTTGTACTTTATGTAGTACCCTTTGTGGAGTGAAACATTAGAAAGGAAATGGAGATAGACTCCTTGCCTAAGCTTGCCTCTAATGTGTCTATTGTACCTATGAAGTTGTATGAGATCACTATTGATTTAGTGATGTTGTGCATAAAAACTTCATGGGAGCTAGAGAGGTCCACTGAATCCCTATGGAAGGAAGTTGTAGCCTTAAGGGAAAAGACTCAAAGGTATGAGGACATGATTAGAGATCTCCCAGACTATAAAGCCTTTGTGGAAGCCCAAGTGGCTAACTCAACTAAGTTATGGACTAAGGAGATCACATGGGCTTGCTACTGGCATGTTGTTCAACACAAAGTAGTAATCCTATAGGAGATGGTGGAACAACATATGTAGATGGACCTCATCTTACAAAAGGTTGATGACTAGAAGGGTCACTATGCTTGGGTCTTGGAGTGGGGCAAGACACAAAAGGTCTACAAGAATTAGTATAAGGCCAATTGTGGGGCCTACCTAAAGGGGCTTAAGGAGGAGTTGATTGAATGACACAAGAGAGAGCTATTCATTTAGGGAATCTAGGAAGAAAGTGCTTATAAACGTTTTGAAAGTACTCTCAAGGTGGAGCAATTCCCTACTCTTCAGATCACGACTGTTGTAGGTAAGACCTCTATAACTGCTACTACTCATGAGTCTCCTACTTAGACTCCTATATATAGGTCTGGCATTCTTTCTAGTGTTGATCTTGGGGATGCTAACTGGGTCAACATGACAAGGACTAGATCCTCCATCATTTGGAGGAAGATCTTCCCCATCTATCCTCAAAAGTAAGGGAGCTAGAATTTTCCAAGATTTGATATATTTTATGTTTTAGTCTTTGTTTTTAAGTCATGATTTTGGCTATAGGTTACTAACTAGCTATATGTTATTACATTTCAAGCCTTAGGAGATATTGGTGGCCCACTGGTGAGGGTGGGAATGACCCACCACTTCCTCCTCTAGATGACACTTTGTAGACTCCTTCAGTTTAGCTTGTTGGCTATTTTTTTTTCATGTTGATGGAAATGATTAGCTAAGACTATGTTATAGATGTTTGTTATTCTTTGATATTTTTGTCAAATAGTGTGGCCATGGCTATGTATGTTATGGACATTTTAACTTTGAATTTAAATTTTGGTTTTATAATGGCTATATGCATTTCTAGTAGTAGTGAACATTGTAGATGTTGTAAACATTGAAAATGGCTATGTTTATCTTTTTTTGTTATAACATTTAATGGCTAATTGACAAAAAGAAGTTTCATAATAAGCAAGATGTTTGCTAGTGTTAGGCCATCACAGGCATAGGTTATATTGCATGATTGTGGCTATGTTGCCAATTTAAGGCCATGGTGGGCCATAATGCCAATTTAAGGTCTTAGTGGATCATAGTGCCAGTTTAATGTCTTAGTGAATGGTCATGCTAGTTTAACATCTTAGCATATGATAATGCTAGTTTAAAATCTTAGTGCACATTGTCAAAAAGAGACACTTTTTGTGAGAGAGGTAGCAAGGTTGGTGGTGGCCTACTACCTCCCCCATGGTTCGAGGGCTGTGGGGGCACAAGGGATCCTCCACTCCTTGTGTCTTCAAAACCATACCGGCATGGTAGTTCCATGCATTAGTAAGAGGAGGCTACGACCTACCTCATTACCCCACTCAGTAGGACCTTACCTGGGATGGTTGTGGTAGTAGTGTTGGTGGTGGCCTGCTACCTCCCCCATAGCTCAGGGGCCATGGGGGCACAAGGGGTCCTCCACTCCTTGTGTCTTTGGAACCATACTGGCATACACTTTTTTTGTTGTTTAAAAGATAAGTAAAAATAAAGAAAGGTTGTAGATGAAAATGCAAATGAACTTAGGCTACATGCATTAGGCTATGTGCATAAAGCATAAAAAAATAATTCCATATATATAAACTATAAATGAAAAGTAAGGCTATATGGCTATCAATGTGTCTAGTCATAGAGGCATGGGAAGGTTAAGGTAAACTTCACTTATGTAGATTCTTCCCAATCTTTGCAAGATTAGGGAGTGAGTAAGGCCTACTCTGCATAAGCTTGTATTTGCCATCCCCTTTGATTTTGCTATTAAAAGGGAGTTCATCCCATTAATCTATCCCATTTTCTATCATTGTCCTCATTGGATATCTTAGGTTTTTACTCTTCATGGCTAGGAGCTTCTTCTTAAAGCTACACAATGGATCCCTATTTCATGTTTACATTGTTGACAACTAGGGGAGCCACGTTATCACCATGAATGATGATTTTTCCTCCCTCATAAGAAAGGTGAATTTCTAGATGGATGGGCAAGGACATAGCTCATAACTAAGCCAACCAAGGTCTTCTAAGAATCAAGCTAAATCTTGATTTCTCTTCCACCACCAAGAAGTTTACAATTGTAGGGAATTTTTCTTTGGCTACAAAATCCAAGAAGGTAGATCCCTTAATAGCAACTCTTAATCCATTGAAGGACTTAAGAGCTATGGTGATTGTAGATTGTACTTGCATAGTTAAGTTGAAGCATTCAATGATGGTGCATGGGATGACATTGGTTGTAGCTCCATCATCAACATGCATCCAATGTATTTTAAATTATCTTATGTATATGGTTATGAATAAAGGGGTCATAGTCAACTTTTCCATTCTTGGAATTTACCTTAATTTTGCTATCATAAAATGTTAAGGATGTTAAAGTTTCTTCCCTTGGTGAAATATGAATCATCCTTATTAGTAGGAATATCCTCACTAATGAGTATGGAAGTCAACATTTTGACTAGCACTTCATGATGTGTGGTGGAAGTCATGATCAAGTCATACAAGCTTAGGGTTATGTTTTTCTACTTGAGGGATTACTTGAATTGGTTAATTGAATTGAGGAAGATTTTATCATTGGCCATGGGCTTGTCACCCTGGTTGTGCTTTACTTCCTCCATGTGTCCCAAAATGTATACTTCAACTTTAAGCTTTGGCTGTTGTAGCTCTTCCTTGTTGTTTTGGTTGTGGGCTTTAGTATCCTCCTATGGCTTGTTAATTAAAGGAGATGTAGTAGAGGAGGTCATGGGTATAGCTAAAATGGAAGTGGGCTTTGATGGTCCCACTTCCTTTCATGCCTCTATCTACTTATCTTTTTTGTTGTTACGCTTTTGCTTATGCTTCTTTCCTGATTTGACTATGGTTTTTTGGTTGTCAACCATTGGCTATAGGAAAGAGGCAATAACATTGGCTATCATAGGGGATCATTATGCAGTTTTTTGGACTACAACTATTTGTGTTGTATTGGGTTGAAAGATGTTGATGAAAAAGGTTCTCTTGGAGGCATTCATGATGGTACTCTCACAATGAAGGGAGATCTTGACCTATGGGAAGCCAAAGAAGCTCTTTCATTGTAGAGGTGTACTTGAATCATGAATGGTTCTTTGGTAGGTCTCCAATTTTCATTGATTTTGAATGTTAAAATAACATAGGGACTATCATTAGCATTCAATAGGTCTTTGTAGACCTACATTGACTAGTTTTGTGGCCTAAATAGGTTAGAAGAATCTAAGACTAGTTCCTCCCTATCTATCATCCTTTGTAGGTCATCATTTAGCATAAGGAAAAATTCTATATCATGACCAGGTAGTTGATGATAATGGTAGAAGTGGTCTAGCTTAAAGTATTTAGGAAATTGGGGATCATCCTTCATTTCCTAAGTGGGATCTTTGGCAATTTCGCATAGCCACTCATGTTTCTTTCAAGTAGCTTTGGTCATTTATTTATGTTGTATGCATAGTTGATCTAGTAACTTGGATGGTTTTAATGAAAATGTAGTATATTTAGACTTATCCTTCCTTTTGAAGTTAGGTCTACTTGTTATTGCTGCAGTGATCCCAAAAGTTAACAATTGGTTATTATGGTCATTAGTGGGGGCCTTAGGTGCATTGATATTTGGCCATTGGTTTATGGTCTTAGTTTCCTTGGTTACAATTTCTATAGTAGTCTTGTTTTGTTTGCTCTTTTCTTTGCCTCTTTGAGTGTGCTGGTTTTTATGTGCTATATGGTTCAAATCATGACCTAGCCTCTGTTGCATCGTCTATATTTTTAGTTTGTGAGAATGCTTGACTAAGAGACCATGGATTAAGGTAATACAGTTTGGACTTGATGGAGTCATTAACTGCTCTCTTGAATAAGGCTAACAAGTGGGCTTTAGCTATGGGCTCTGGTATTATATTCAGTAGTTCATTCCACCACTGAATAAACTTTTGTATGGGTTCTAAGGGCCCCTACTTGACCTTCATGAGTTGGTCAAGCATTGTGTTAGGCTTTAAGTTATACTTGAAGTGGTTGAGAAAATGGGCTACTAAGTCCCCCAAAGAGGATATAAACCCTCTAGGCAATGCACAATACCAATCAAGTGCTTTTCCAATCAAAGACATAGAAAAAATCATCATGATGGTATGAGGCCATGGCTGCAAGAGTAAACATTCAGATTAAAAGGTAATAAGATAAGCATTAGGGTTACCTTCTTCATTATATTTGCTAAATTAGGGAATGAGGACACCAGGAGGAAGTGTCAAGGGTGGGACTATAAGACTTATGGGATCATCTTGGTAGAAGTTCATAATCCTAAAATTTTGTGAGGTAGAGGCTTTAAGCCTCTTCAACTCCTCTGTTAGGTCTTGGATCATTTGGAAGGCTTGATCCAAGCCTTGTGGTGGCCCCATAGGTTTTAAGGTTTGTACATAGGGTTGTGGTGTCTATTGTGAGGCTTGTGGCCTTGTTATGGGTTGCATGACAAAAGGAAAAGGTTGCACTATGGTTGTGGCTTGTGGGTCAAACAAAGAAAAAAATGTTTTTGCTGGTGCTTGGGGCACAAATGGGACAAATGAGGTGTGTGACCCCTACATTGTTTGGGATCCCATGGTAAACCATGCATGAGTAGTTAATGGATTTTTGGTGGTAAAAACCATCATTTCTGGTTGTATACATTGATACTATATTGTAAATGACATTGATGTGCTATAGTTGGTTGCTTGTTCATTGTGTAAGTGTGATTTGTGGTTATAACCAACATGGGATCTACCATAGTAGGGTGGGAAGGAGTGGAAGATGGTGGAGTCATTCCCATGAATAAAAAAAAATCATTAGGAGAAGGTTATATGACTTTAGGGGATGTTTGTTGGAATAGTCCTTAAAGGATGTTTTTAGGCTTAGATTCTACCTTAAATTTATCCTCCTCTTTCTATTGTTCCCAAAAGGTAGGCTTGTCATCTTCCTCTTCTGTGAAAATGAATTGGGATTAGATGCTAGAATATATTTCATTAAGAGGTATTTCTTCATATGGGGAAGGGATGTACTCTTTTCCACCCTTGTGTATGAGCTCAAATTCCCTTTTGGCCTTGGCTTCAATTCATGGAATTAGTATGCCTACCTATATTTTGGCACAAATGAAGTTATGCTGATCTTCATTTATGGATACAAAATCAAGACTCTCCCCTTTGAGCCTCAAAGATCACCTACACTCCATGATGGTAGGATATTTGGGATCATACACCCTCATGTCTTTTTGGAGGGTGATGGGCAATTTGATGGACTTTTGGAAAGACATGGTTATAGTGTTAAGGATTGCTTAAAAATAGGCTGTAAATGGTAAGGTAGGAGTAAATTGTAGTGAATGAAATTCAAAAAATCTTAAAGAAAATTAAAATGGTAAAAAATGATGTGCTTACTATAATTAGTAAGTGGGGGATAAGGGGGGTTTACACCTTTACTAGAAATGAAATATTGACGATGTTGGTTTCAAACTTCACCCAAGTTGACCTTCCAGTTGTCTCTATGCTAGGTATGGTAGGGGAGCAAATAAGGCTATGAGATAATGAAAATCTCACACCTTCTTATTTCAAAGTTGGAGAGAGGGAAAAAATTTTGAAGACTAGAATGGATACTTTGTAGTTTCCAAAGATGGTTTTGGTAGGTTGCCAACTTTTATCACAAAGGAGGAAAAAGTAGGCTTGGTTGGTATAAAAACCAATGTTAGTTTGGTGGAAACCAATGTTGCAAAAAAACTTAAATGGTTATTAAGACTTCCATGTTGGCTTTGCTCTAGAAATTCACACTAGATGTTGTGAAATTTCAGCATCCAAATCACCTACAGCTTTCACGCTAAGGTTTCTACCATAGGGGGGGATAAAGGTAGTGTTGGATTCCCTGGGAGTTTTGGCCGTACAAATTAGAAAATGGCTTTCAACTTGTAATAAATTTAGATATAGTCATTAAATTAATTTCAAACCTTATCAACACTAGCCTCCCAACTACTTCCACGCTAGGTATGGTAGAAGGTGGAAAAGAAG
>MNCI01005810.1:1136145-1152279 GCA_015680685.1 Gnetum montanum
TCAAAGCGCATTGAAGCTGATGTGATCTACTCTATGATCCGAGTGCTAAGCCACTCTTGATGCTATCGAACCTTCCTTCACTACTACAACCTCAAATTTGCAAGTTGGATCACTTAAGGCTACAATGCTTCCATGCTAGGGTTCAAGAGAGTGCAAGTATGAGAACTTGCAAGAGCTGTTGAGTGCTTAAAAATGCACCAAGTGTGGAATTGTGAAAATGGTATGTATGTAAATTGCTTGATAATGCCAAACTTTGCTCAAAAAACCATGAGAAAAATTGCTAGAATCTCTAAGTGATGTTTGAGGTTGCCTTTTATAGGATCTTTGGGCCATGAATGGGCTAGAAAATTGGCTATGATTTGGCTGCAAAAATGACTACAAATTGGCTATGAAATGGCTGCAAAGTTGTTACAATTTAAGGTGATATGGATGCCAAAATTTGGGGATTACTATACATAGTAAGTTCTTCACCCATGGCAATTCTATTTACTATAAATAGTAACTGAGGCACTCCTTCTATGCTAGAGATGAATCTTCTATGCTAAGCTCTCCACCATGCTTGTTGAAGTGGTTGATTGACATTGAAGTGCATGAAGTGATGAATTTTTGCTTTTGTGGCTTCCATGTTGGGGATGAAGACTCAACATTGGGGGGAAAAGTTTCAAGGCTAGGGAGAAAGTTTCAAAGTTGGAGGGAAAGTTTCCAAGCTAGGGGAAATGTTTCCAAGTTGGGGGAAAACTTTCAAGACTAGGGAAAAACTTCCACATTGAGGGGAAAAGTTTCTAGGCTATGCATGTGGTCTCCACGTTGAAGGGGGGAAAGTTTCCAAAACCCCCACTCTCCCACACTAGGAATAGGTGAGATCTACCCTTGCATGTGTTTCTAGCATAGAAAATGTATAACCCCCATAAAACCCATCAAATTACCTTTTTGGCATTCCAAAAGGAATTTTGACCCTCCCAAACTGAAATATAGATACTAGGTGACTTTTTTGACTTGGGGAATGAGGCTTTTATCATTTATGAGGTATTTTTCAGCCCCAAAAGTATAAAGTATGTGAAATTGTCCATTTTGGATTATAATTTTCACATTTACAATGAAGGTTTGCCTCAGGTTTCATGGGGTGAAAGCTACATGATGAAGATTGGCTATAACATGAAAAATTTTGTGGTGTTTTAGTGGGCCTATTGAAGTCCACTCCTATCTCATCCATCCCCATGAGATCTAATTCTTAGGTTGCTTTAACTAGTTAATTATAAGAGGATCCCAAGCCATAAGGGAAGCAAAAAGAGGCCAAACCACAATTACTAAAGCATGAAGTTTGCATCCTGGGATGCATGGAGGAAGTCAAAGCTAACAAAAATGAGAAGTTAACAACTAATGACAATGACTTCCTCAATGCTATGGAATAGGTTAAATAGTCACTAAAATAAAACAACACTTTCCTTAGCCTATATGACCTAGTAATGACTTCTTCTACACACCATAAAGCATTAGTAAAATGACTTTAATTCTTGTTAGTAAGTACATCCCTGCTAGTAAAGAGTTCATTCACATGATGATGGTACCACCTTCATCTAAGGGAAAAATGTAGTCAATAGTACTAGTATTTCATGATAGCAAAGTCAAGACCAATCCCCAAGATGACGACAACCAAGATTCTCCTCCTCATAATCATATGAGTAGTAAAAAGTGCACAATGTGCATGTTGATGATGGAGTGGAAACTAATATCATATCCTACACCAATTTTGAGTGCTTGGGCATAATGGAACATATGCAACATACCTCAAATTCTATCCTTAAGTCCTCTAATGGATCTTGGGTTGCTGTAAAAGGCTTCATTTCTTTATACCTTGTGGTAGGGGAACAAATTACCATGACAACCAACTTCTTGATTGTGGAAGAGATACCATGATTAACCTCATCTTGGGAAAGCCTTGGCTAGCTCAATTATGAGCTATTTCCTTACCAATCCATCAAGAAATTCACATACCTTATGAGGGATGTGAAATAATTATCCATGATGATAGTGTGGTTCCCTTGACAATCAACAACATTGAAACAGAATAAGGATCTCAAGTGGAGTTTTAGGAAGAAACTCCCATCGTTAATCATGAAGTGGAGAAGCTTGGTAGAGTAGAAGAGGCTAAAACCAACAACAATGGGATCATGGAGGCACCATGGGAAGAGCTCCCCTTCAATATGATTAGCAAAGGAAATGAAGAACATAGAATCATTTAACATAGACCATACACCATTCATAATATTTTGAAGATTAGGAAATACTTGCATGGTTGATGTGTGTTTCCTATTCACTTACCCCTATGCCCATAATCACGTAGCCTTCTTTTTCCTTATTACTTTCTTAGCCTTGCTTAAACATTTTTTACATGTATTGTGTTACTTTTTTTTTACCTTGCATTGACTTTACTTTGCACGAAGCCTAGATTTAATTCATGTTTATAGTTTATCTTTCTATGCATTGTCTATTTTAAAATATAAAACATAAAAAAAGACCATAAAAACTTTAAAACTTGAAAAATTCATAAAAATTTAGAAAAAAAAAATACTTATAAAATTTATTTTTTGAAATGCATGGTCCACCATGGCCCAAAACTAGCAAAATGCATGGCCTACCATGGCCTAAAACTAGCAGAATGCATGGATTTTAATGGCCTAAAATTGGCAACTCACATGGTTCACCATGGCCTAATACTAGCAAAACGCATGATCCACCATGGTTTAAAACTAGGAAAATTTGTTGATCTTTTGGTATGTCAAAAAATTAAGGAAAATGGAGTAAAGGTATGTTTGTGTGGTTGTTGTATTTACATGAGCAAGGGCAAAGGACTTAAGGACCTACAAGCAAAGTAAAGATCATAAGGACTCAATGGAGCATGGACAAATATGAAGATTTCATGCTAAATGTGTCTATTTGTGTTGAGTTTTGTTTAGAAATATTCTAGGCTATTTTAATATGTTTTAAAGTGTTTCTGGCTCATTTTGATAAGTCTAGGAGGTTATAAGATGTATGGGGACTTGTTTGGAGGCATCCAGAGGCTCTTAGCATCAAAAAAAGTAGTTTCATTCTTGGCCCCTACAGAACAAACGTCTTTCCAAAGACATCTTTCAAAAATAGTAGACATCTTACCAAAATTGAAGAAGATCCAGAAAGACATCTCTTAGAAATAGTAGATGTCTCCCCTATGTAGAAAGATGTCTTTCATTAGATAAAGATGTCTTCCCATAATGGAGATCTTAGAAAGATTCTCAGAAAAAGATGTCTTCCTAGAATAGAAGGAAAAAATAGAAAGACTTCTCAAGTATGAAGAAGACATCTTCCATGATTGTTAGTGACCATTGGCTGGCTATTGTATGAGTTTCAAGATGGATTGGAAACTATAACAAGTATTCATATGCATTGGAAAAAGTGCTAGAATGAGTACAATCATTGTATAATCAATTGTCAATCATTGTAAAATTTGTTGCTACTCATTGGTCTATCTTTTGATCATTGTAAAGTTTGCTATACCTCAAAGTACAAGGATCAAAAAGCTAACTTGCATTCATCCCTTGTAATTGTTCTTCCTTGTTGCCCTATGTGATTGATGTACTTCTTGTCAAAAGACATCTTACCTGAGCTTGTTGGGATCTTGCTAGATTGAGTGATTGGTGTTGTAGCACAATACTATGGAGTAGTGCTCAAGATTATAAAGGTTGTAAAAGCTTGGAAATCACATTCCAAGCCTAACGGGACCTTGTGAGGTTGAGTGGTTGTTATTGCATCACAACACTTCAAAGCTTGGCTTGAAGATTATACAGGGTGTGGATCCTTCAAACCACATTTGAGAGGGATAAAATTCAAAGGTGTGCTTGAAAACTACCTTCCAAGTGTGGACTACCCAAGTTAAGAAATCATGCTAAAATTAGTGTGTACTTTGTGTTAAAGAATTTTGATTTGGGAAACTTATCCATCCCCCCTTTCTAAGTTCAATAATCCTCAAGTGGTATTGGAGCTTGGCACTCTTGTGCTCTTCATCAATATACTTCATCAATAATGGAAAGGGATTTCAACACTAGATATACTTCATCAAGGAGACTGATTGTCTTTATTAATTATTGTATCCAATATTTGTATAATATTTTCCAAAAGGTAAATCTTTCATTCTATTTAGAAATAAAAGTGTCTATTCTTACAAGTTTAATAGTGTTAGTGATATTGATGAAAGGTATGGGATATTTTACAATGAGATTCTTCCTTTTCAAAATTTACGCATTGAGATTAAAGATGCTTGACATGTCAAGAAAATAAAAATTAAAGTTCTTAATGATGAATATTTTTATCTCAAAAATGAGAACTCAAACCTTAAGATTGAGATTCAAAAACTAACCAATGTGATTGAGTAGATGAGTAAGAGCTTTGAAGGTAAGGAAAGAGGAAAAAAATTTTCAAGTTCTAATTTTGATTCATCATCAATAGAATGCTTGGTATGTGGTGGAAGGCTATGTGGTCTTCAAATGTCCTAGTAGTGGTAGGTTATAGTAAAAGGAAAAAAATGATGAGGAGATGAGAAAGACCAACTTCTACTCAAGTTGGGATGATGGAGAGCAAAGTGAAAAAGAGGTGAAGAATAATGCAAAGGAATCATACCTTGTCTGCATGGCTCTCACTTATGATGACACTAATACCTTAGATGATGAACTTAATGACAATGAAAGGTTTTATTTATTGTATAATGAACTTTTAAATTTTTAAAGTATCTACACAAAGTTGAACAAGAAAGTAAAAAAAAAGGATCAAGAAATTTCTTTATTGAATACAACAATTTTTGATCTTACAAAAGAAATCTTAGACCTAAGGGCTGAGAATGAAAAGCTAACCTTGACTTATGAGTAGGCTAAGGAAGAAATTGTTGATATAAAGCTTGTGAATGAGAGACTAGCTAAAGGAAAAGGGTTCCTTCAAATGGTTCTTGGATAAGGAAGAAGTCCACAAGATAAAAGTGGACTTGGATGTTATTTCCAAGAAGAAGCTACAAAACCTTCATCCCATATAAAGAAATCTCCAAAAACTAAGGGTACTACATCAGAGGAAGCTTGTATCCATCAAAAGACTCAAAGGTTTGATCATTCTAATCACTTTTTCTACAATAGGAGGGTTAGATGTTATTATTGTAATAAGTTTGGACATATACAATGGGAGTGCAACTTAAAGTTTTATCATATGAGTACTTGTTCATATCACAAGACTCCTTGGTCTTATCAAAATTCATAAAGAAAGGAATTTGTGCAAGGCAAAAAAGATTGGACAACTGAAAAGAATGAAGGAGTTTGAAAAGTTTGGAGAATAAAGAGATAAGAACATGAGAATGAGAAGACACTATCTATCCAATTTGCAAAAGGAAGCCAAGTCTTGAAAATTGAAGAAGTTTGTGCAAGAAGAGTAACATCAAAAGAGAAATCTCATTCTTTAGCACTCTAGGCACCATAATTCTCCATCAACAAGAAAGGTAAGTAATGGTAAGTATAGTTATAATCATTATACCTTGGCTTGATTAGAATAGACTAGTTCATGATTGAATGGAAGCTATTGGAAATCACTAAAAATCCAAAAGAAATGTCCACTTAATCTTACAAGCTTGTTGAACTATAACATGTTGATTTTTTCTATTATTTTTAAAGTTTTTATTTGGTAAATCATGTTTTGGACTCTTAACTGGAATGTATTGATGCAAGTGGATTAAATTTTATGAATAAAATTCATGGAGCAAAATCTTTTCATTGAACATTCATTGTGTTTCATATCATTTGGTATTGTTGCTTCCCTCTAAAATTATAAAGTCCAATTGCTTTTAGAAGATTTTTGATGTATGATAATTAAATCATGTGATGTAATTTTTCAAAAATAATTCCTTGAGCATATGAGTTATTTGCTATTTTTATCATTAGGTTCTACTAATGGAATGCCTTTCTTTCAAAAAATTTATCTTGATATGGCATTCCAGATTTATGGAAACATCTCCTAGCTTTTGTGTATTTTTTATGTATATATATGTTTTCTTATGTTGATTTTAAATTCTTATTTCAAGGTAGTTTGCCATGTTTTGGGATGTGTTAGACTTATTTTAACAAGTCAAGAAGTTTTCAGGGGCTATGATGGCTTATTCCTGACCTAAAAATGAGCATCTTTATTTTTGGCCTTGGTACAATAAATGTCTAGTCTAACAGCAAGACATCTACTATTTATTCTAAGTCATCTCATATGGATTTTAATGAATGTTTTAGCAAATAGATGCATTACCAAAGTTGAAGACTATAGTAGCTTCCCTTAAAAAAAAGGTGGGATTTGTTGTTAATTATCTAGGAGGAAATTACCTGCAATAAACATTAAAAATATTTTCATCTTATTTGTTGAAAGGATTCACTAATGGGAGAACTTAGTCTCCATACTTGATCTTAGAATTTTTGTGTAGCATGAAGATATTATAAGGCTCAAGGGAGAATACAAATCTCTCTATAATAGAAGCATTATGACCAAAGACTAGGAAGAAGAACATGCAAGTATGTAGGAGGAGCATGTAACTCATCAACAATTATCATCTATAAGCCACCAATGTAGGCGGAGTCTTTTGAGGCTTTTAAAAAAAAGGCACTCATGTAGAAATACTTCATATTTAAACTCACCCTCAGCTAAAAATGAGCAAGGAAGAGCTTATTCATCTTGTAATGTTGTAAAAGAGAACATTTATTAACTCCTTATCTAATGATGAAATTTTATGGTGAAAGATCCTCATGTTTATATGCTTATTTTTTGACCTTTTATATGTTGAGAATATATCGTTTTAAGTACCTAAGGCCCTTATTGCAAATATGAGTTGAGAAGTACTAAAACAAATGTTCAAAGTCTCTTTTGGTAAGAAATGAGGTACATATATATTAACTATGTTTTTATGCTTAACCAGATTTTCATATATTAGTTTATGATTTCATTTTTTTTCTTATGTGTTTGATCATTTGATATAATAAGATGTCTTTCCTTAAAATTGAATATGCATGTATTACCTACCAAAAATTTGGTATGCCTAATCATGATATTTCAAAAGGAGGTAAATATTGGATGATTATAACACTATGAAATTTTGGTTATTCTAATGGCTTATTAACTCAAAGGTAGTATGGGAAAGTAATTAATTGGATTTTCATCATTAGTGCTATGAAATTAATAAGATGTGTACCCTTCAAATAGTTCTCTTAAAAAATGATTTTATGTTATGCCCATTTATATCATGAAACATTTTTGTAGGTGTTTAGATTCTTTTGGATGCTAACCATACAAGGGAAGAGATTTATGTGATAATGGTTATGCTTTTTATGCAATAGTGCTCCATAACTATATGTTTTTGTTATAAAATGATATATATTTAAGATAGAGGTTTATATGCATCATCATTTTTGGTCATGTCCAAAAAGGGGGAAAAGTAGCTTATGTATTATGATATTGTGATAAAGACTAATTTATTTTCTTAGGTTTTGGGCATTACCAAAAAGGGGAAGATTTTTGATCTCTTGGTATGTTAAAATATTAATGAAAATGAAGTACAAGGATGTTTATGTGGTTGTTGTATTTATAGGAGCAAGAGCAAATTACTCAAGGACTCACAAGCAAAGTCAAGATCATAAGAACTCAAGGGAGCATGAACGCTTACAAAGATTTCAAGTTGAATTTGTCTATTTGTGTTGATTTTTGTTGAGAAAAATTCTTGGATATTTTAGCATGTTTTAGAGTGTTTCTAGCTCATTTTGATGAGTCTAGGAGGTTATAGGATCTGTGGGGACTTTTTTGGAGGCATCCAAAGTCTCCCAACATCAAAACGAATAGTTTCATTTTTAGCCCCTACAGAAAAGATGTCTTCCAAAAATAGTAGATAATTTGCTAGAATTGAAGATCTAGAAAGACTTCTCTTACAAATAGTAGAAATCTCCCCTATGCAAAAATATGTCTTTCATTGGATAGAGACATGTTCTCATAATGGAGATTTTAGAAAGATATCTTTCTCAGACAAAGACATCTTTCTAACATAGAAGGAAAAAATAGAAAGACGTCTCATGCATGAAGAAGACATCTTCCATGATTGTTAGTGACCATTTCCTAATTATTGTATGAGTTCGAAGATGGATTTAGAAACATGGTAGCTATAAGAAGACATGATATGCATTGGAAAAAGTGCTAGCTTGGATACAATAATTGTATAATCAATTGTCAATCATTGTAAACTTCGTTGCTTCTCATTGTTCTATCTTTTGATTATTGTAAAGTGTGTTTTACCTCAAAGTACAAGGATTAGAAAACTAAGTTTGATTCATCCTTTGTAATTATTCTTCTTTGTTGCCTTGTGGGGTTGATGTGCTTCTTATGGGAAGACATCTTGCTTGATCTTATTAAGATCCTAAGGGATTGAGTTATTGGTGTTGCAACACAACACTCTAGAGTAGAGCTCAAGATTGTAAAGGTTGTGGAAGCCTGGAAAACACATTTCAAGTCTAATGGAACCTTGTGAGGTGGAGTGGTGGTTGTTGTGACATAACACTCTAGAGAAGGACTTGAAGATTGTATAGGGTGTGGATTCTTCAAACCACATTTGAGAGGTCCAGGGTCCAGAGGTGTGCTTGTGAACTACCCTTTGAGTGTGGACTACCCATGTTGGGGAACCACATTAAAATTGGTTTGTACTTATTCATTTCACACCCCCCCTTCTAAGTTCAACGATCTTCAAAACACATGGCTTGCCATGGCCTAAAACTAGCAAAACACATGGCTAGATATGGCCTAAATCTAGCAACACTTTTTATAACCTAGTTTACATTATTACATTATAACAACATAATTTAATCAATGTCTCTTATGACATAAAAAAATGTAAAACATATAAAAAAAATTAAAATTTAAAGATAATAATTAAAATGTATGTAACACATAGCCATGGTTACATAGTGATGAGTTGCCAGGTACCCCTACACTCAACCATATGAATACAAGTGTTTCATGCATGATCAGGTCAAACTCCAGGAACCAAGTGCTTATGCACCTTAATGGAACACTCATGGTTAATCAATCGTTGTCTTTCCAAACTTACTTGTATTGTCATGGTTGTATGGTTAAGTAAGCTTGAGGTATATGATTTTTATAGCTTTTGTATTTTTTATGTCTTCTGTTAATAAAGGAGAGGGAGAGAGAATTAAGTGGCTAACTTACATTAACTATTCATTAACTAGTTTCTAAATGTTCCTAACACCAGTATCCGTTCCCACTTGCCATACACATCCTGAACTAGTGCAACACTGCTGGGATTATGAAACGCTAATCGTTACTAGGTTATCAAGTGCTACATGCATGCTCAAAGCAGTCGTACTGAGTGTATTTAAATAAGGGGGTTGAAGGTTGAGAGAGATATTAATTAACTAGGAAAGTGTTAAATAATCATTAATTACTAATTAGCTTAATTTGTATGCTGCAAGGTTTATCATAAAGTTCATCTTTATTATGCTCAGGTACAAATTGCTCGAATAAAGATCCATTTACTCTATGAATCCTACTGCAAGCACACAGAAATAATTCTAACTCTGGAATGACAAAACTACAAGAATTTGGCTAAGGGTCTAAATCTAACTGTGTANCAGTCAATAATCCCATACCTTCCCAATATTGTGTAAGGAACTTAAGGACAAGTTTTCATTTAGTCATGGGGGTATGATGAACCGCAATATTGTGTACGCGATATCATAGCCACCACACAATATCACATACGTGATATTGTGTCCTACCTCATCTTCTATAAATAAGAGGTGGCACCTTTGGTTCTACACAGTTAGATTTAGACCCTTAGCCAAATTCTTGTAGTTTTGTCATTCCAGAGTTAGAATTATTNAATTGTCCATCCATAGCCACACCATCAATCTTGTTCCTTGCACAACCATTCCAACATGAGTCCATCCTAAGTGTTTCCTCCAGGTCTAGTCCATTGCTATATGATTGCCATCTACACACACAACACAGTCACATGTGAGCAAGGATAAGTAAATCACAATACAATTGATACCTTTCCTTGGTGTAAGGTCCATTGGCTGAGTTGTGATATGGCCAATATGGATTCTAGAGATATAACACTGGTGACTACCCAAGGTGTAGGGTTTAAGAAGAATTGAAAAAATTGGACTAGGGCCCCCATGACTAAGAGCGATCCTCCAGTAGCGATGGAATGGAAAAAGATAAGGAATAAGAAATATGGAGAAAAAGAAATAATGGAAATGCTAATAAAATGAATGTCAAAGATGGGAATGAACAAAACAAATGTTGATTGCGAAAATGTTTAAGGGAAAGAAGTTAACTGATGCACCAAATAGGAATGCCAGTGGATCCTCCCCAAAGTAGGCTCATGCCCTTTATGCCCTGACAAACCCACATTCAAAGGGTCTGTAGGCTCTGGAAATGTCATTTGAAAGCAAGAGTTAAAGTCTTAACCATAAGACTTCACCAAAGAGAAAACAATGCATCAACCAAAATATAGACTACAGATACAACTGGAAATGAAGTTGGAAATGGAGAAAGAATGATGGGGAGAAGAGAATGGAATGGAGTCCCAATAACAAGGTGGTGTACATCCCCTTGTGTATGTATGGTTAATGTGACTGAGTAGATCTCATTCCAAATCTAGCCTCAAACAATCCACATCCAGTGACTTCGCATTAATACACTTGGCCAATCCATCCACTTGAAGTAACAAGAATGCTTCCACCAAAGAGTCACCACCATTCCGAGGAAAATGAGATAGGGAGAAGTTAGGAAGCGAGAAAGGGCCTTAGTTAGAGGGAACATGTTTGCTTAGTTTCATAACTAGTGCTTGTAGCCCAGATGATTATTTTGTCTAAGGGGTGTGCTTTGAATTCTCACTAATTTTTTTTTTTGCTTTTGCATGAGAACCACACCATGCAAAGACTTATTTTTATTGGCTCAGCTTCCCAAGAGAGACCATAGAAATTCATGGATGCATGGATGATGTGGACTCATTGCCTATTATATCAAAAGAACCATATCTTAGTATCAACAGCATAACTCAAAGGTAAAAACCAAACATTAGCAATCAATGCAATACTGTTCATACCACCATCATGAGCACTTATTAGGGATGAATATAACAAAACAAAAACAACAAACAAAAAAAAAACAAAAACAAAGAAAAACAAAACAATAGAAAAGAAACAAAAAATAAACAATCACACAAAGAAATGAGAAAGTATAAACAATGTTGCAAAAAAAGAAATTAAAGAAAAGTGTAAAAACAAAATGTGTAAAAAAAAAACTTAAAAAAGAACTAAGGGGTTCAAATGGATAGCAGAGGTGGCCATCTCCCCCATGAGTGAGTTGGAAGGAGGAGATTTGAAAAAGTGAGCAGGGTCATCCCTTCTCAGAGGTATTATGTGCACTGGCCATTCTAAATTTATGGAAGGGTTTGGTCTATTGCACATTGACTAAAAATCTCTTATTAGGGCTCTTAGGTTTTTATATGGTCATAGCCCTTGAAGGAAAGGTTATATGAATAATGTAAGGTCCTTCCCACAGTGTTTGAAATTTTGTGCATTGTGGCACATGTGTGGGGTTCTAGTAGAGAACCTTATCTCTTGGTTGATACTTAACCTTTAGAATCTTCATGTCATGACGTTGCTTGTTATATGCCTTGTGCAACTCATTTGAGGACAGGGCATCTAATTGATTTTTATCTAGCACGTTTAAAGTTGCCAACCTTTGTTTTTGTGCTATATCAAGATCGAGGTGGAGGTCACAAGCCATTGATAGTGTACGGAGCTCGGTGTGAATCGAAAGCATTGGAAGCTTTCCGTACACTAAATCATAGGGAGAGTATCCTATAGGGAGTTTCTAGGTGGAGTGGTATGCCCAAAGAGCATCGTTCAGTTTAGTGCTCCAAGCTCACCTATACTTGCTAATTGTCCTAGTTAATATTTTAGTGATCTCCTTGTTGGTGACCTCAGCTTGTTCATTAGCTTGGGGGTGATAAGGTGTAGTCAATTTATGTTCAACCCCTAAGCATTGCATTAACTTTCAAAAAGTTGCACCTGTGAAGTGTGTTCCATTATCCAAAATAAGTGCACGTGGCACACCAAACCTATTTACAATTTGTTATTGCAAAAATTGTATAGCTGTAGATGATGTGTAGTCTTTAACAATAGCTACTTCAGCCATTTTGTTAGATAGTCTATGGCAAATACAATGTAAGATTTTCCATTGGACATTGGTGTAATGGGCCCTATAAAGTCTATTTCCAAAATTTCGAAGGGTTCTAATGGTTGAATCCATTGTTGCAAATCCTTCATTTTAGCAGTCATTTTCCCATCACATTGACAGTGCTCACAAGACTAGACAAATTGATGGGCATCCTGAAATAATGTTGGCCAGTAATATCCTATGAGCAAGATCTTAATAGCCGTTCATCTCCCTGCATAGTGACCCCCACAAGGGCCCTCATGAGCATCTTCGAGAACTCTTAGTTGGTCTACCTCAGGCACGTACCATCAAACCAAGCCATAAGGACACACTTTGTAAAGTTGTTCATTGATCTCCATGAAGTACTTCTCTTTGTAAAGAAACTATTATTTCTTCCTAAAGTCTAGCTCCTATGGTGTTTGTTGAGTAAGGAGATAGATGAGAATGCTACTATACCAGTTTGTCTCTGTGGGTAGTTGGTTATTCATTACACCGGCAAAGAGGGCTTGATCAGGAAAATAATCAGACATTACATATTTATCCTCTTTGTTATCCTAGTGCAACCAAGATAAATGATCTGCAACTATGTTCTTGGTGCCTTTTTGATCGATCATCATTAGATCGAACTCCTGTAGAATTACCATCCATTGTATAATACGAGGGCTAATAGTTGGCTTGTTCATGAGAAACCAAATTGCACTATGATCCATGTGGATGAACACTTTGTAGCCTAACACATAGTGCCTAAACTTATCCAATGCAAACATTACAGTCATTAATTCTTTCTTTGTAGTTGTGTAGTTAAGTTGTGCACCAATGATACTTCTACTTACATAGTGGATGTAGTAAGGGAATTTTTGGTCATCTAACTGTGTAAGTACATCTCCTAAGGCATAATTGGACATGTCAGTCATAATGTGAAATAGTCTGGACTAATCAAGAGCTTGTAGAATGGGAGTTTCTACTAGCTTCCATTTCAGGGTTTGGAATGCTCGTTCACATTCCCTGGTCCACTCAAAAGATATTTCCTTCTTTATTAGCTCTACCAACAGTTTGGAAATCTTGGAGAAGTTCTCAGTGAATCTCCCATAGTAGCCAGTGTGTCCAAGGAATGACCAAATGTCTTTAACAGTTTCTGGTTGATGGGTGATTCCTTGGATAACCCTAATTTTATTTGGGTCTACCTCTATTCTTGCATGTGAAATATTATGCCCAAGTACTATGCCTTCTTGGACCATTAAATGGATTTTCTTCTAGTTGAGCCTTAGATTGGTTTCTACGCATCTTTTCAATACTTGCTCTAATCGGTCCAAGGCTTGATCAAAACTTGTTCCGTAGGTGGAGAAGTCATCCATAAAGACTTCCACTTTGTTTACTATCTGCTGTAGGAATATGCTTAGAAATAGGCATTGAAATGTGGTAGGAGCATTACATAAGCCAAACTGTACCATCCAAAATCATCGGTGAGAGGCTGGAATGAACAAACACCAAGAGATCTACGGATGAAATAGTAAGATCCTACCTTCGCCTAAGGGCAAGCTGGAAATCAACGGAGGCAGAGTGCCTTGAATGGTCTGCACATGGATCAAACGAGAACTTCCTTGAATGTATGCAATTGCGATGCGTTGGGTTATACGTAAACAAATGCAAAAATGAATGTAAACGAATGAAAGTGAATGTAAACTGTTTAAATGATAAATAATGAAAATAGGAAAAATGTGAACTGGAACAATAATGTAAACTGTAAGAATATGGAAAATAATGTAAGCTATTTATATTGGTAAATAATTAGAATGTGCACTGGTCAGAACGTAATTGTGGAGTGGTAGCAAGGTGGATGTTTAGCCCCGATGGATGTCAACGGATGCTGGGAAGATGTAGGTTTTGGATTGCAAGTGTACAATGTCCAAGTATGTATGAAGCCTAGTGTATGAGATTGCTACCCAAATTTCTTAAGTGTGTGAGATTCAAATTTTTTGAACCATCATCTAGTGGAAAAATAGGAGATTTATAGGATTTTAGGCATGAGATTCGGATCTGGGAGAAGATCAGTGGCTGCGGGGTGAGAAAACTTTGGATTGGGTAACAGGTGTGTGCATTGACCAGATGCACGAAATGTTACAATGTACAACATGAAGCATGACCAAGATCTCTTACATTGACGTGTGTAATCCACAACATAAGAGCTTGATACGCTGAAAAATGCAAAATGTACAAAGAATGCTAAAGTACAAGAGTGGATCTGGGTGTCTGGCCTCTAGATTTGTAGTTCTGTGCTATTTTTGTGCTACCAAAGCCTCTAGTGTACATGAATCTAGCTCTAATGTGTTCACAGCCTATTCTGGAATTAGCATCTGGCATCCAACATCCAATGTCCAACATATGAAAGTGTTTACGCTGGTTTAAGCTGCTGGAAGCATGCCAGCGTGACTAACAGCGTATGACCTGAAAAGAGTGCATTTTGAACCCATTTTTGACATGTGAGACCCATTTTCAGAGTGGATCTACATGCCATAGATCATGAGGGTTATGTGTGCCAAATTTGGGCTAATTTGGATGTCTTTTTAGCACTTTTTTGGTTGATGACGCTGGGCATTACGCTGTGCAGCATTTGAAAAAGTAACCCTAGCATCACCAAGTGTTTCTACCCTTTTTTGAGCTTATTTTTGTATGATGATGCCTGTTTGATGTTTCTTGACTACTGCTTGCTCTCCAAGGTGGCCTAGGTGCAAATTTTGACTCCATTTGGCTGCCATTTTGGGTTTGTTTGGGTTTGTTATGCTATTCATGTGCTGTGCAGCGTCTGAAAAAGTAACCCC
Source organism: Gnetum montanum (assembly GCA_015680685.1). Taxonomy (NCBI): domain Eukaryota; kingdom Viridiplantae; phylum Streptophyta; class Gnetopsida; order Gnetales; family Gnetaceae; genus Gnetum; species Gnetum montanum. The sequence goes on from MNCI01005810.1 coordinate 1,151,244, forward strand.
AGCGTCACCAAGTCAAAATGGCATATTTGAGGCTCAAATTTGAAGTTTTTAAATCTTGGGAGTTACTAGGGGCCTTGGTGAAGGTCATGGGGGATCCTTGTGCTCGATTTTGGCCTATTTTAACTCATTTTTAGGACTCCAAAAGTTGGTGACGTTGATCCTTACGCTGTGCACCGCCTAAAAAATAACCCCAACGTCACCAAGTCAAAATGGCATATTTGAGGCACAAATGTTGGTTTTTTGGAGGCTGGGAGTTGGTGCAATCACCTATGGGCCCCAATGGAAACTTGCCTATTAAATCGTGAACCATCAGTGGCTGTTTCGGAGGCCTCCAAGTTTGGTCGTGTTGTATTCATGCTTGGATAGCTGCATGACTTAGCTTGAATCTTGTCTGAAAGTGCTAGGCCAAAATTTTGTGGTGTTTTCATTGGGCCCTCTTTGTTGAAGCCTGGAGGAATCTACCTAAGAGGCTTCATCAAGAAAGTACAAAACACCACAAGCAACCGGGTATCAAGCATTATTCTTTGGCACTTGGCCAGATGTCATCGCACTGTGTTCAGAAGTAAATAGGATCGGGAAATGAGGTTTTGAGATGTATAGGGAGAAGGTTTGTTACTGTGAGATCGGGGATTGATGAAGGGATGATTTTTTTTAACTATGGAAAGGGGAATTCTCTTGTGTGAACACATCATGTTGGTCGTTGTCAATAGCCAGTATCTAGCAGACTTGGGACCAAGGCATGGGATGTGCGTCCTTTGGAGGAACGAGACTCTTGTATCCTATTTAAGAGAACTCGTTGTGAAAACCAAAGCCATGAGATGAGGTGATGCGTTCTTTGGAGAAATAGGACCCTCGTTGAGTGTCAAAGGGAACCCGTTGTCCAACAGCCAAAGCCATGCGATGAGGTGATGTGTTCTTTGGAGAAATAGGACCCTTGTTGAGTGTTAAAGGGAACCCGTTGTTCAACAGCCAAAGCCACGCGATGAGGTGATGCATTCTTTGGAGAAATAGGATCCTTGTTGAGTGTCAAAGGGAA
>MNCI01005810.1:1152361-1187349 GCA_015680685.1 Gnetum montanum
TTTGAACAGATCTCTCTTTCAATGTTATACTCGTGCTCATGTGCTTGTATCTATTTCATGTGTTGTGCTGTGTGTTGCAACTACTTTGAGAGTTATAGTGTGCAATCATGTGTTCAGAGTTTTGGGGTGATTGGGATGTATTTAAGAAATGTAACTGAACAGAGTAGAGAGAACATGCTAGGGAATGAGGAACATTTGGGGAACTGGGAATGTACTTGTGAACGGTTTGATTAACCTAGTTACATGCCTTAGGAACAATGTGGTACCTCATCACCGTGATGAAGCGTATCCGTGTACGAACACTTCTAGGTATCATCCTGCAAATACAACTCCAAGAAGACAAGAAAACCATGAGTGTGGTGAGTTAGCTTAACACTTTAAACATGGATGCAACCGATGGGATGGAGACACCGCGTGCAATCACAGGTAAACAAAATTGAGTAGCAATAATGTTGTTAGAGTCCATGTGATGAATTCATGTAGCAGGTTGATGAAGACATGCCATTTGATTACAACAACAGATTAGTAGGTCTGTGTTGAAGTTTCCAGTTTATAGTCTTGGCGAACTTTTGTGGATTAGTTTTGTGTCATAACCCATTGGACATTTCCAGTTTAGCGTTGTAGAAAACAGTGCAATGCTAGTTTATAGTCGTGGCGGACTATGGAGAGGCGAGCTAGTTTATAGTCTTAGCAGACTCTAGCAGATGAGAATGTGGTAGTTTATTGTCATTCCAGACGATCTGTTGTATCAATTTTAGGTCATGATGCTAGGACCATTCTGTGGTATCAGTTTATCGTCATGATTCCAGGATGAATCTGTGGTATTAGTTTACCATCATGATTCCAGGACGAGTCTGTGGTATCAGTTTACCGTCATGAGGCCAGGATGAATGCATACCTTAGGATTTGTTCAGACGTAAAATGGCTTGAGGTACATGTGATTTGTTGGATGAGCAAGCTCGTTATCATCCTTATCAGCTAGTTTGAACACTCCATTTTCATACACTTTGGTGACCAAGTAAGGCCCTTCCCAATTGGCCGAGAATTTTTCCATGTGTTCGTGGACCACCTTAAGGACAAGGTCACCTTCCTTGATCTGGTGCTTGTGAATGTCATGTTGATGTCGTTGTCGTCGTTGCTTTTGGTACCACTCAATTTGATCCAGTCTGCGTGTTCGTTCCTCCTCAACCAAGTCAAGGTCAACAATGCGCGAGTCATTGTTTTGACTTTCATCGAGGAGTTCAGAGAGTGTGATCCACAATGAAGGTACCTGCAACTCCAAAGGTAAAACAACTTTTGAACCATAGACAAGACTGTATGGTGTTTTACCTGTGGATGTTTTGTGCATCGTTCGATATGCCCATAGCGCGTACACTAGCTATTCATACCATCTTCTTTTGCTTTGATTAAGCATTTTCTGGAGCATCATGATGATTTTTTTATTTGTGGATTCTTCTTGACCATTGCTCTGAGTATAGTATGGTGATGAAAATGAATGTTTGATGCCTAGGCTCTCACAAAAGGTTTTGGTTTTGAAACTGCTAAATTGTGGCCCATTATAAGTGATTATGGTCATTGGAATGCCAAAACAAGTCATAATGTTATCAAGGATGAAGTTGCATACTTGTTTTGATGTGGTCTTTTTAAGAGGAATAGCTTCTACCCATTTTGTGAAATATTCCGTTGCAGTTATGATGAAGCTATTTCCTACAGAAGATGGGGGAGTTATTGGTCCTATGATGTCTAACCCCCATTTCTGGAAGGGCCATGTGATTTGAGCTGTATGTAGCTCATTAGGTGGCACATGTATGAGATTACCATGTTTTTGACAGATGCTGCACGTTTTGAATTTGGAGAAATAGTCGTACTTCATGTGCGGCCAAAAGTAGCCTAAACATCTTATTTTGGTTACCATTTCCTTGGGTGCTATGTCCTTCGCAAAGTCCTTCATGAACTTGTTCCATGATGGTTTGGCCATCGATGCTACTAATGCATACTAACAAAATGCCTTCATAGGATCAATGACATAACATGTTCCCTACTAGTGCATATTGTCAAGAGCATTTCCACATTGCATCCTTCTGAGCATTCATTAGATGTTGAGGTGGTTCACCATGTAGAAGATACTCCTTTATGTCATCATACCATTCCATAGTGTGTGTTGTGCTAACGGATGCTATGGGTAGTTCATCGGGAGTGTCAGTTATGGGCTTGGCACAACTCGTTATGGAACTGGGCAATGCATGAAACATGTTAGGTGAAATGTTTAGGGCTAATGTTGCAAGTGAATTTGCAATGGTATTTTCACTTCTGGAAACATGTTGCACATCTATGTTTGTGAATTGTTTCAACAGGTGCTTTGCCAAGTCACAGTATGGTTGTAAATGTAAAGTTTTCCATGTGTATACATTTGTGACCTAATTGATGACCAACTGTGAGTCGCCTCTAACTACGAGCCGTGTGGTTTCTGAAGTTAGTGTTGCCATGCAATCTCTAAGAAGACCTTCATACTCTGCTACATTGTTAGTATAAGGAAATTTTAAACGATAAGCAAAGGATCAGATCTTTCGAGAGGGATATGTGATAACCGCTGTAGCACTTCCTCCTCGGGAGGTCGATGCTCCATCAAAGTTTAGGATTGTGTCGTAATTATCAGGTCCTGTGTCTATTGTGTTTACATTCTCATCTGGAAAATCTAGGTTGATCGTTGCTTGGTCTTGCATCAATGATGAGGTCATTTGATTGACTATAGCTTGACCTTTAACTGATGATTGAGCTATGTAGTGTAGGTCAAACTTAGCAATCATTGCTTTCCATCTAGGTATCTTGCTTGATTCATATATGTTGTTCATGATAGCTCTAAGCACGTTGTTTTTACAGATGATATTAACTTGGTTACGGAAGAGATAATGTCGCCACTTCTTTATAGAAAAGATAAGGACAAGACATGACCTCTCCACGTCATTGTAACATTGTTCGTAGGCTACTAATGCATGGCTCAAGTAGTAAACAGGGATTTCAGTTCCATCATTGCATTTCTGACAAAGCATAGATGCAATAGATGATTCAGATGTTGCAAGGTAGATGTAAAATGATTTATTGTTCTATGGTGGATGAACTGTTGGTAGTTGAGCTAGTGCCGTTTTGATGTTCTCAAAGGCTTCTTGGCACTGTGGAGTCCATTCAAAATGGACATTCTTGCGTAATAAGTGCTGCATAGGCATCAGATTATCTATCAGTTTCTCAATAAAGAGTCTAATAAACTGTAATCTACCTTGTAGACCGCCAAGTTCGGTAAGGTTGCTAGGTGGTTTTAGATTTGTTATTGCCTTAACCTTATCTGGATCTACTCGTATCCTTGTCTCAGATACGATGAATCCAAGCATTTTTCCTGGTTTAAGCCCAAAGACACATTTCTTCGGGTTGAGTCTAAGCTTGTATTTTAGACAACGCTTCAGTACCAAGTCTAGATCTTGTTCATGTTGCTCAGTTGTTTTTGATTTGACCGCAATGTCATCTACATAGTCATTGAGCGAGTTGAACATGTAATCACTAAATATGAACATCATCACTCATTGATACGTGGCCTCGATGTTCTTGAGACTGAATGGCATCATCGTATAGCAAAATGTACCCCATGGTGTCATAAAGGTTGTCCTGAGTTGATGTTCGAGGTTGATCTTAATTTGGTTGTATCCTGAAAAGCCATCCATAAAGGATAATAGTGCATGCCCAGCAGTTGAATCAACAAGTTGATCAATGCTAGGTAGTGGGAAGTCATCCTTTATGGTTGCAATGTTGAGGTCACGGAAGTCAATACATAGACAAATGCTCTCATTCTTCTTTGGGACTATCACCATGTTGGATACCCAATCAGTGTAGTCCACAGCTCAAATGAAACTAGCTTGATAAAGCTTCGTGATCTCATTGTGAGTTGCCAGTGCTACTTCAGGCTTGACCTTGCATGCTTTTTGTTTCACTGGTCTTAGTTTTGGATCAAGTATAATATTATGCTAGACTATTCGAGGGTCAAGCCTAGGCATGTTAGTGTAAGACCAAGTGAATGCTTTCATGTTATCTTTTAGCACTCAAGCTATGTCACTGGTAAGTTGTGGATTTAACAGAGCACTTAGTTTTAAAATTTAAACCTCGCGATTTGACGTGGTTATGGGGGTTTCGGCTAGGGGATCTTCAGTGATGTTATCAGCTTCTAGGTCCAGAGATTTTGCCATTCCTTTGAAGCAATCTAGTGTTTCTTGGGTTGATGCCACTAAATTATCATATGTTGGGGAGTCTAAATCAATGGACTCTAGATTGATTTCTCGTTTAATTGCTCCATGTTGGGGTGGCAGTTTAAGGCCGTACTGGGCCATGTGTGGCAGTTTAAGGTCCTATCGGGCCATGAGTAATTTAAATTTTTCATGTGTGTTGTCATTTTGTTTTGTTCTAGCTTATAAAGAAATTATTTACCTTGGAAGCATGTGAAACAAAGTGAAAATGAGCTAGAATAAAATAAAATAATAAAGAAAATAAAAGATAAAAGATGAAGAAAACATGCTATGTGTGGATGGAAAAGATGGGATGCAAGCGTAAGTGATTTAGCCAAAGCGTGAGTTGAAAATAAGTGCCTAGCATGAGTAGTTTGAAGACGACAAGCGTGAGTGATTGAAAACGATGAGCAGCATGGGCTCACCCCCCCCCCGCCCCCAGCAAAATTTTTCAAAGCGTGAATTACTTGGATGTGACGATAGTTAGCGTGAGTGAGCCAGGACAATGATCCCCAAGCAGACGTGCAGCGTGAGAGAGATGGGGAGACAGGAGAAACATGAACACATGAAAGGGAAGAAACAAGCAAGCCTGGCATTCATAGAGGAAGGGGAAGAGCTGCTTCAGTGTCTCCCATGACTAAGGGTTTCATCATGGATGGGAACCCCTCGCAAGTTAGTTTCCTCCCTCTATTTTTGCTTGCCATTTCTATTTTTGTTGTTTTCATTGCAGGAAAGGGATGCAGCGTGAGTCATTAGGGTTGTGGATTTTTGGTGTGTCTAGATAATTTCTTTGGCTATTTTGATTTCTTTACTGCATCCCATTGTGTTCTATTTCAATCTGGAATTTGGAGCTCTTAGTTCAGGTTGCCCTCTCCAGCGTGAGTACATGAGTCATTAGGGCTTTGGATTTTTGGTGTGTCTAGATAATTTCTTTGGCTGTTTTGATTTCTTTACTGCATCCCATTGTGTTCTATTTCAATCTGGAATTCGGAGCTCTTAGTTCAGGTCGCCCTCTCCAGCATGAGTACATGACTCAAAGATTAACATGAATGTGGTGCTAGGATCAACGTTAACATGAATACAGGACCAAGCATTAGCGTGAGTGCCTGTCCCAATGTCAGCGTGAGTTTACGGAGTTAAAAAATCTGCATGGATAAAGGGCCAAAATCAACATGAGTACAGGACCATAGGTAGCGTGAGTCTGCGATCGAACAATCATCGTGAGCGAATATTCCAGCGTGAGTGTTTTCTGTTTGAGGTAAGATTATTATTAGCGTGAGTACAGGCTTTCAGTATTAGTGTGAGTAGTTTGGTTTTTAGCATCAGCGTGAGTAGTTTGGTTTTCCCATACTCAGCAAATGTTTTTTTTATTTTGAATGAATACGAGCGCTTGACTTCGCGTACACTATGTGAGCGACTCGGGCTTCCTTGATAGCATGGGTGAATGTTCTGGCCTTATCGTGAGTGTTTGATTTCAGTACGCAGCATGAGTTAAGCCTTTTATTGTTGTTGATACCCAGCCTTGCAATTTGGATCAGCGTCTCATGCCTCAAGTTGGTATGATGATACTGTCTCTCGTGAGGTGTTGTTACAACTTGAGCAATTAGATTCATGTTGGATTACTTTCGTGTGTCTGACGATGTAGTCTTAACTATTAGATTTCATAAATTAGCTATACGATCTAACGAATCGAGACAGTTAAGTCTAGTTAGATGTCACACTGGATTACTTGCGCATACCCCGCTTGTTAGATGCAACTTGCGGTGTGATCCCATTCGTTGGACATCCAGACTTGTCCAACGAAGAGCTAAATGTGGCATTCCATATTCTACGTGTTGTTGTTTCTATGGTGAAACCCTACTAGGGGCCCCGGCCTGAGGGTTCAAGGTTGCCCCGAAATCTTACCTGAAATCTAGATACTTAGACTGAGATTGACGTTCCCACATGAAGGAATGCTTAAGCCTTGTAAGAGTGCTTATCCCATCCTTAAGACCGATTTTATACAAATGGTATATGTTTGATAACGAGCAGATTCAAAGTCTTATGGTCATGATCCATCTTTGGATAGCTCATTCCCGCTCCATAGTAGTGGTCACGTAATATCAGTACAACGTCCTAGCTTGGATCACCACCTTTTTGATTGGGGGTTTTTATTTTTTCAAAAAAATAAAAAATAAAAATTTACGTTCTGGGAATGGTATTAATCCTCACTACACGGTTCCCGCGCGTAAGGGTCAAGCCAGAAAAGGACTCCTAAAACTATGGTTTGGCTGAATCATACCAAAAATTTCATTTCATTGTTAAATGGCAAGCAAGCAATCAAGATTCGTGGCATCGACTTGAGACGGGTCACAGAAAACCAGGGAGTGCGAACAAATAAACAAACACTAAGGTAACCGAAGGCCGAAGGGGCAAGTATGCGAAGAAAACATTGCATTTGCATGGATTCACCTACCTTTGGGAGCTTCAAAGTAACTAACAGGAAGTCGTCCCCCCATTACGGGGGCCTCTAGTATGGAACAGCGTAACAGCCTTGTTCCCAGAGGAAGAAACTAATCTAATTTATTACGATCCAACAGGACTTCCGCCCAAAACCCAACTTTGTGTCTTTATGGAAAAAATTTTGAAGTTACGTGCAGAATTTCAATGACCACGGATTATTTGGTCCATCTAATCATGCCCTCGCAAAAAACGTGAAGTGGATTACTTTGTTGATTTGATCTCACCTTTTCCTTTCAGTTTTGTACAAGCGTGAGGGTTATTTGATCACAGCCTCTACAAGTGGTGAGGAAATCCCCAAATAATTCCAGAAGCCACTCCAAACCCAGTGATCACATAACCCCCGGCGTGAGGGTTATGTGATTTGTATGCTTGTTTTGGACATTCCATCACACAACTGTCAGAGAAAAGTAACAGAGCAAAAAGAAAAAAAAACTAGATGAGGTACGTAGGTCCAAAGATGAGTACAGATTTTTCCATGAGTCATGAACATGATAACGGATGGATGCTTGTTCAAATATTTTAAAATCTATTTGGTTATAAAGCAACGAATCCCACCAACACATGGCGAATGGCCATATGCAACCTCATGGTGCTCTATTTTATCTTTTCCCTTCATCATGACTAGCGCCGATTTTGTAGCGTTTGAAAGGTTTTTGATCATTGTAGGTGGGGTGAGTTCCTCGGTGTGCCAAGCCCCTCCCAACGCATTTTATAAAATATTTGTGGTCCCCCAGTGCTAATTTGTTTAGATGCCAACGGTAAACTAATTTGTCTAAGTGTCCAGTGTGTGAACATTGAAAATTTATCTAGTGGTGGATTGGGTATGGTGTTAGTTTATCGTCTTTAACTCCAGGACGAAGGTTTTATGTGCTTTATGTGTTTTAGGTTTTATATTTTATATATGATTATTTTAAATTCTAGCTAGATGCAGGGGCCTTAAACTCTTTCTCTTGGTGGTGGAGCTCATAGGTGTACTCACGTGGTTCGGTGCCATGGAACCTAATGCACCTCCACATGACATGGAGATTGGGTCACAAGTGTTATGGTTTCGAAGGGACATGATGATGATGGTGGTGGTTCCAGTGGAGTGAGTCCCGATGATGCAGAAGAGTTTGGGGATCAAGCCCCTCCTAGCGCTGATGTTTAATTTAACTTGTTATTTTTGTTAGCTTAGTTATGTTCTTTTTTTTTGTTTGAAATTTTGTGGATTGTATGAAAACAAATGTATGATGCAATGTTAACATTTGATATTATCCATTTATACATTTATACATTTTTTTTTGCTATTTTTATGCTATTCAAGTTTTTTTCTTAAGTTTCGTTCAAACTTTTGATAAACATAAGTGTAAACACAAAATATTTTTTTATTTTTATTTTATTTTATTTTTTTTGTTGTTTTAACGGTTTGTAAATGTGAAAGTAACTGAAATGATAACAATGTAGAAGAAATGTAAGTGGAATAATAAATTTGTAAAGCAAGGATGCAACTATGCATGCAGACAAAGAATGTAATTTTAAAGAAACAGAAGTGTAACTTGTTCTAGTTTAAGGCCATTTCGGGCCATGCGTATCAATTTACAGTTATGATGGGATTTAGCAATGACATTCTAGTTTAAGGCCATTTCAGGCAACAAGAAAACAAGAGAGATTTAGACTGTTTCAATGGGTTTTAAAATAAACCGGCCATTCCCGACCGTGGCTAGTTTTATGTCATTGTGGACGTGTGGTATTTTAACGTTTTTTTGGACAGTTGTAGTTTAACATCATTTCGAACGAGTAGTAGTTTTAATAGTTGAGTAGCTTCTTTAATTTTTGAAGATTGACGTGGTGTGTCGGGCATGTCGGTGTAATTGTATATTCAGTGTCTCCTTCACTAATTATGTTAAATGGTAATTCTGACCATGAGACGTTTGGGGGAATAACTCCTATGTCAGCATGCTCTCATGTTTCCACGTTTTGTAATGTTTCCATATCTTCTGGGGGATCACGGTTTGGAGATTGGTTATCATTTTGGTTGTCAATGGGTGTTGTGTCCTGTTTAGGCTCAAGAGTAGTGTCATCCTATTTAGGCTCATTGAATTCAACCTTTGAGCCTTGGTTTGTGCCTACGTGTGCCGAGGTGTTGGGTGTAGCCGCATCACCATGTATAATGATTTCACCACATTCATAGGGTAACTGAATCTCTTGGTGGATGGGTGAGGAAACTGCTTTTAATTGGGCTAACCATGATCGTCCCAATATCAAGTTAAAACTAGGCATCTTGTTTACGACTACAAATTTAGCTGACGTGGGGAATCGGTCCCCTGCTATGAAATCCAAAGTTAGTATTCCTTTGACAACTACGGGTGATCCACTGAATGATTTTAGGAATGTCATGGAAGTTGGTTTGATTTGTTTAGTTAGCCCTAACTATTCGATGACGGGGTATGGTACTACATTCGTGGCTACCCCGTCATCTACATGCACCCTATGTATTTTAAATTGATTTACTTGTATAGTTATGAACATGGGTGCAGTGGTGACTCTTCCTATTTTTTCATCTATTTTTATATTATCCGTGTTGAATCTTAGTGATGTAGCTCTTGATCCTTGATATGGGGATGTTATCGCATGAATGGAAGGTTCATTTGCGGGCAAGTCTTCGCTGACCGGGATCAATGTTAACATACGTACTAAGGCTTCACGATGAACTTGAGAAGTCAACATGAGATCATACAAGCTTAAAGATGTATTTTTTTGTTTAAGTGCCTGTGTGACCTAAGTTAGGGCACTGGCCAAGTCTTTATTGTTTGGTGTGCTCTTGCTGGTTGAGACTTGATCCATTGGACCCGACAGGTGTATCTCTTGTGAAATGGTTTTTGTGTGGTCTAATGTGGCGGTTGGGTTTGGTGTATCTGGCATTCCTGATTTTTTGTTTTCATGGCTCATGCTCGACTCGTCAGTTGTTGGAGCCATAGGTACAACGTTTAAGGGAGTGGGTTTTGGTGGCCCCAATTCAAGACTTCGACATTCTTTTTCCAACTGTTCCCTAGTAAGTCTGTCGACTAGGCATTCTTGTGAAGGTCGTGGGGGAACCGTTGGAGCTTGAACATTGGGTTGTTTTGGGACCCGGATTACAAATGGAGTAGGTTGGGGTTGTGGTTGAACAGTTGGAGGTGGTTGTGTGTCAGGGTGTTTAGGCACCCTGATGACGAACGGGGTCAGTTTGGTTTGCGGTTGAGGAGTAGGAGTTTGAAGATCAGGGTGTTTGGATACCCTGATTACGAAGGGAGTTGATCGGTTTTGTAGTTGTACCTTTGCGGTTGCAACCGTGGGTGGCACCCGGACCACAAAGGGAGTGGGCTGGGTAGGCAGTTGAATGTTTGTGGTTGCATTGGTAGGGGGTACACAAATGATGAATGGATTTGTAGGTGTAGGCGGATTGTATGTGAGGTAGGAAGATTGCGGGGATGATGTTGATGCTGTAGGAGGAACATGAATCACAAAAGGTTTTTTGGGCATTCGTTGCTCATGTCCGATATGGATCATGCTAATAACGTAAGGAGCTTTCTTAGTATTAAGGGGATCTTTGTATATGCCCATAGATTGATTCTGTGGTTTAACAAGGTTGGCATCATCAAATGTTATTTCACCCCTATCAATCATACGTTGTATGTCTTGTTTGAGGGTGAAACAATAATCAGTACCATGCCCATTCCGTTGATGGTACTCGCAAAATCGATCTAGTCTAAAGCCTCTTGGAATAGGAGGTTCATTTGGTGTTGCCAAGCTTGGGTTTTTGACCAATTCATAGAATCAATCATGTATCTGGGCTGCCACTAGAGACAACTGCTTGTGTTTAGTGGCCCCAACCTTCAAAAGTTGATCTAACAACTGGGAAGGCTTCATGGGGAGCAGTGTGTATTGAGTAGGGTCTTTCCTCTCAAACGTACGTGCATGACTCGTGTTAGTAGCTTGCATGGTAGATGATTCAGGTGAGTGTGCAGGAGTGGTTCTCTCATAGTTAACAGGAGTAGTAGGTGGTTTGCCTTGCTATCCCATGTTGGTAGGTTGAGTCTCTGCTATTGCTGCTGCTGTTGTTTTAGCCTTTTCTTTATCTTTTTTAGTGTGTTGATTTTTGAAGGCTGAGTAAGCAGGGTCATGGCTATTTTGGGCTGCCTCTTCTATGTTTTTAATCTGTACAAAAGCTTGGCTTAGAGTGCGCGCATTTAGATAGTATAGTTTTGATTTGAAAAAATCATTCACAGCTCCCTTAAGAATTGTAAGAAGGTATGTTTCTGGGATTGGCTCATGAAGTTCGTTGAGTGTGGCACTCCATCTCTAGATAAATTTTTGTACAAGTTTGAGTGGTGCTTGTTTTACCTGTATTAGACTATCCAAGGTTGCTTCAGGTTTTAGGTTGTATTTAACCTGGTAACGAACTAGTGTAAGAGATCCTCCAAAGAGGATATAGAGTTACGAGGCAAGGCTTGGTACCAGTCTAATGCCCTGCCAATGAGGGACATGCCGAACACATGCAAGATTGCATGGGGCCAAGCTTGAAGCAATAGGCATTCTAGTCTAAATGTGACTAGATGGGCGTTGGGGTCTCCCTCCCCATTGTATTTAGTTAGTTGAGGCAAAGAAACTCCTTTGGGCAAGGTTAATGATGGTATTGAAGAGCTAATAGGATCATATTGGTAAAAGTATAATACTTTAAGATCTTCATTGTTAGCAGTTTTGAGGAGTTTTACCTCATCAGTGAGTTCTTGCATCATGTTTTTGGCTTTGGCCCATTCTTGGTCACTTGGTGGAGCAGTAGGTTGGCTAGTTTGAGTGCCATACAAATTAGACTGCTGTGCAGTGGGCAGAAAAAAAGAAAGTTGAGTGGTCGGAGGTTGCACTTGTGGAATATTTACAGTGGGTGCTACTAAGGGAGGCATACTGTAAGGTGTAGGTTGTTGTTGTTATTGTTGTTGAGCAATAGGGGCGGGCCATTAGCCAATTGTGGGTTGTGAAGGGAGCCTTTATACTTGGTGTTGTACTGGAGGAGTTGGGGGTGTGGTATGAAACTGCACTCGTGGGATGAAGTGTGTAGATGTGGAAGCGAGTATCACGGATGGCATNGGTGGGATGAAGTGTGTAGATGTGGAAGCGAGTATCACGGATGGCATCCCCATTACTTGGGATGGGAAATTTGCTCCTACATTAGTTTGAGAGGGGGGTTGTTGGGGTTGTACTTGTAAGAGAGGGGATAACGTGGTGACTAGAGGAATAGTGGGGGTGGGTATATTGAATTGAGTATTGGTCATAGGGAGAGTGGGAATAAGAGTGGACGCTTCTTGTTGGGGCACATGTGCCTGAGTGCTTTTAATTATATGAAGAAACATGGTCTCTCCCGTGAAAGGGTGAAATAATGGGTTCACATAAGTATGCGGACTGAGAGTATCGTATGAATCCCCGTGTTCGGATTGAGCCACGAAATTATCTTCCTCATCTCCATTGTGAGATTCTACAGTAGGTTGGTGTGGGATTTGGTTCCTTGCCATGAGGAGTTGTGATAGGAGTTCATGGTGGGATTCAGTGAGTGGGATGACATCATAGGCAGTGGGAATGAAGTCATGACCTCCTTTGTGAATTAATTCATAGTGTCTCTTTGTTTCCAGCTCAGCTTGGTCAATAACTAGGTTAGCTTGGATTTTAATGTAAATAAAATTATATTGTTCAGGCGTTAAGATGGTGAATGCAGGATGCATACCTTGTAGTCTCAGTGACTGGTGAGATGGCCCTTGAGGATTCATCGTGCCAAGGGAAACTATGGACTCAGCAGCGGTGATAGGACCCGAGATTGTAGCACCAAAGTCAGTAATGGGCATGGTAGTGGTGTTGGTGTGCACAAGGTCCATTTTCAAAGTGTCTAGATGTAACAACGTAAGAGGAAGAAATAATATGGCTAAGTGTTGAAGAGAGAAAATATGGCTAAGTGTTGAAGAGAGAAAATATGGCTAAGTATTGAAGAGAGAAAATATGGCTAAGTGTTGAAGAGAGAAAAATATGGCTATGTGTTGAACAACGTACAATAGTGTTTCAACTGCAGTGTGAGTAAATTGCAGCATGAGTAAGCTGCAACGTGAGTAAGCTATAGCATGAGTAAAATGCAGTGTGAGTAAGCTGCAGTGTGAGTAAACTGTAGCATGAGTAAGTTGCAGTGTGAGTAAACTGCAACGTGAGTAAACGGTAGCATTTGAAGCTAAGGAACATTGTCTAGATGCTAGATGGGGCGTCTGGATGATAAAACTAAGTGTTGGACGCAGCGTCTAAGGAAAAAAACTTAGATCTAGACGCTGTGAATAGCGTCAAAAAAGAAAGGTAAGGATGAGGGAAGCTGTAAACAATGTCTAAAACTGGCAAAGAGTGGAGGATGCTATGATTTAAGTAGGAACGTGATAGTAATGTGTGAACGCTGGATCTAGGATGCTAAGAGGTGGATCTAATAGAGAAATGGCCCTCCTTCTAGCACCATAAAACTGTACCATTCAAAATTATTAGTGAGAGGCTGGAATGAATAGACATTGAGAGATCTACAGATGAAATAGTAAGATCCTACCTTCACCTGAGGGTAAGCTAGAAATCAACGGAGGTAGAGTGCCTTGAATGGTCTACACGTAGATCAGACGAGGACTTCCCCGAACATATGCAATTGCGATGCGTTGGGTTATACATAAACAAATGCAAAACTGAATGTAAACGAATGAAAGTGAAGGTAAACTGTTTAAATGATAAATAATGAAAATAGGAAAAATGTAAACAGGAACAATAATGTAAACTATAAGAATCTAGAAAATAATACAAGTTGTTTGTATTGGTAAATAATTAGAATGTGCACTGGTCAGAAGGAAGTTGTAGAGTGGTTGCAAGGTGAACGTTTAGCCCTGATGGATGCAAACGGATGCTGGGAAGATGTAGGTTTTGGATTGCAGGTGTATCGTGTCCAAGTTTGTATGAAGCCTAGTGTATGAGATTTTTGCCAAAATTTCTTAAGTGTGTGAGATTCAGATTTTTTGAACCATCATCTAGTGGAAAAATAGGAGATTTATAGGATTTTAGACGTGAGATTCAGATCTAGGAGAAGATCAATGGCTGCAGGGTGAAAAAACTTTGAATCGGGTGATAGGTGTGTGCATTGACTAGATGCACAAAATGTTACAATGTATAGCATGTAGCGTGACCAAGATCTCTTACGCTGATGTGTGTAATCCACAGTGTAAGAGCTTGATACATTGAAAAATGCAAAATGTACAAAGAATGCTAAAGTACAAGAGTGGATCTGGGTGTCTGGCCTCTGCATCTACAGTTCTATGCTATTTTTGTACTGCTAAAGCCTCTAGCATGCATGGATCTAGCTCTGATGTGTGTGCAGCTTGTTCTAGCATCAACGTCTGGCGTCCAGCATCCAGCGTCCAGCGTATGAAAGTGTTTACGCTAGGTTTAAGCTGCTGGAAGCATGCTAGCATGACTAACATCATATGACCTGAAAATAGTGCATTTTGAACCTATTTTTAACCTATGAGACCCATTTTTAGAGTAGATCTGCATGCCATGGGTCATGAGGGTTCTATGTGCCAAACTTGGGCTGATTTGGATGTTGTTTTAGCCCTATTTTGGTTGATGACACTGGCCATTACGCTGTGTAGTGTTTGAAAAAGTAACCCCAGCATCACCAAGTGTTTCTGCTTGTTTCAAGCTCATTTTTATATGCTGATGCTTGTTTGATGTTGCCTACTCTCCAAGGTTTCCTAGGTGCAAATTTTGACTCCGTTTGGCTGCCATTTTGGGCCTGTTTGGGTTTGTTACGTTGTTCATGTGCTGTGCAGCGTCTAAAAAAGTAACCCCAGTGTAACCAAGTGGCATATTTGAGGCTCAAATTTAGAGTTTGTGAATCTTGGGAGTTGCTAGGGGTCTTGGTGAAGGTCATGGGGGATTCTTGTGCTCGATTTCGGCCTATTTTGACTCATTTTTGGGACTTCAAATGTTGGTGATGTTGATCCTTACGCTGTGCAGCGTTTGAAAAATAACCCCAACATCACCAAGTCAAAATGACACATTTGAGGCCCAAATGTTGATTTTTTGGAGGCTGGGAGTTGGTGTAGTCACCTATGGGCCCCGAGGGGACCTTGCCTATTAAACCGTTAATCATTGGTGGCTATTTCGGAGGCCTCCAAGTTTGGTCATGCTGTATTCATGCTTGGATAGTTGCATGACTTAGCTTGAATCTTGTCTAAAAGCGTTAGGCCAAAATTTTGTGGTGTTTTCACAAACAAAATTTTTTTACATGCAAATTTTCCCCAAGGACTAATGAACATTTTCCTGGCTTGGTCTTTTGGGGCTATCTATATTTGGTTGTATTTGCTATAGCCATCCAAAAAATTGTAATAGCGATGCCCTACTATGGTGTCTAAGACTTGGTCAATGAATGGCAACGAAAAGTGATTCTTAAATGTTGCCATGTTCAGCAACCTAAAATCTATGCACACCCTCCATTTGACTCCATTTTTAGGCATGATTACCAGAGGGCTAACCCATTCGCTATCAACGATGGGATATATGAACCTAGCCTTAAGAAGTTGTTCTATTCCATCTTTTACTACTTGCTTCAATTTTGGGTTCAATAGCCTCTACGGTTGTTTTCAAGGTTTCATGGAGGGGTCAGTGTAAATCCTATGCTAGCATATCCTAGGATCTATTCCAATTAATTCAGGATATGACCAAGAAAAGGCTTTGGACCATTTGTTTATTACCTTTAGCAGTCTTCCTTTCTATTTGGAAGAATGTCTTGCGTTGATGATTACCGGTTTGCCATTTTCAAGAATCATATATTCTAGACTAGTGGGCAATGGTTTCAATTCTAGGGGCTCTTTTTTAAATTTTTCAAGAATTTCCAACTTCCCCCAGTTGATGTTTTCAAGGTTAAGGCTTGGAAGTTGGCAACGGACTTGCTCTAGTGCATCTATGCTTTCGATGTATGCATAAGGTATTCCCTTAGTCAGTTCCATGCACATTAGTGAGTTGCTCTCTTGATCAGTGAACAACCACTAGGTGTCTTCTTATCATGTGGCTGCTTCATACAGGCACTTTTTTATGTTAATGTTTTCTGCACACCAGTTGCATGCAGGCAATGCTAAACTTTGCACAACCCATGATCTCTACATGCAATTTCACCCTATATCACTGTATGCGATGCATGGAACCTTCTCCCGCTCAATATTTCCAAAATTTTTCTCCTTAGATATTTCCAGGGAAAGATCACGGATTCCTAGGCATGCGTCTATAGTACTTAGCCATGCCCTTCCCATTATTATTGGGAAATCCCCTTTACCATTATTCACTTGTATCACTAGGAAATCAGCTAGGTACGACCACCCACACATAGTTGTGACTATGTCCTCCACTAGTCCTAAGGGAATAGTGATGGACTAGTCGGCCAGCTCTAGGCAAATATTGCCCTTCTTTAATGGAGGCAGGTTCCAAGCTTTGTACATTTCTTGCGATATTAAGTTGACTCCAGAACCTGAATCTAGAAGAGCTTTGCATGGCTCATTCTCAGTAATTTGGAGATAGATTAGAGGGCTTTTAGGATTAAATAATTTCTTGGGAAGGTGGCCAACCTTGATCTAGTCAATAATGACATGTGTTAACATAACCGTATGCGTTGAGTTTGGTGTTTGGTTCAAAGGGAGCTTTGAAGCTCTATTTGATGGGGAGGTGTTTAGAGGTTCAATCACTTGTGGTTGTAAAGGCTTGGTTAGACTATTGGTTTTGAAGAAAGGTCTTTTCTTCATATGGTTTTTAGAACCAATAGTGGGTTGAGGATTTATAGCTCTTATGGCATTGCATTGCTGCGCTTGAGTAGGGAGTTCCCCTTGCATTACAGGAGCGGGTGGTAATGGAGCTATTGGTGTGAGAGTTGCAGATGGATTTGAAGAATGGTATATTTGTGGGTTATATCCCCTAGGAGAAGGAGTTCTATGATACTCATGGGCTTGGTAGTGATGTTGTGGTGTAACATGACTAACAAAGTTACGTGGAGAGATTGGATGCTGCACGTAGTAGCCATATGGGTCAGGTTGTCGGTATGGGTATTGTTGCCTTGGTTGTGGCATCCCCCATGACTGTGGGTATTTCCACTATTGATGTTGCTCAATGGGTTGTGGTGAAGTTCCACTTGGATAATATGTTGAAGGTTGGTGGAACTGCTTTGGGTTACCTTGGGGATAAGGTAACCATCGGGGTGCTTGCTATTTATTTAGTTGTGGGTTGAGTGCATACATCCCAGACTTTTGTAGATGTGATATCACTAGGCAACATCTCTTAGGATAGTCGTATTGGCATATCTTGCATCCACTATTATTGTCTATGTTTGAATCCACAACCTCTTCTATGATGGCCATTTTTCCCTTACCCTTGTTACATGCATTTTCCACTTCTCTCTTTTTCTTTTTATCGTGGTCACTACCTTGCTTCCTAGACTCCTCTACAATTTTAAGAAAAGTTTCAAACCTACCATCTAGGGACTCCTACATTTTCTCTACCTTTTCTGATACTTCTAATGTTAACTTTTAGAGAGGTAAAGTTTTCCTATTCACCATCTCTTCAAGTGGTGACTCTTCTTCCTCCTCACAAAATCTCACTCCCTTTTTATGAAGGGAAGGATCTTGATTTTATTCCTCCACATTTTCTCTCTTTCGTAGCTCACCTTCTTCTTTGGAAACTTGCTCTAGTAGTCTACGAATTTGATGAGACCTAAGCTCCAATAACCTTCCTTGGGCATACATCCCAAGGGTTTAGGGTTTAGGGATCAACTACACCATCTCATGTATGGACTTAGGCGTAGTTGATCCCACTGCGAATAACCATGGTCAGGGCAATGATGTAACAATGCATAATAGCAGCCCATGGTAGCATCCAAGGGTTCATGATTTTCTTCCTTCCATCCTTGGATTTGCTTTTGTAGGTTAGACACTTGGGAGTACATTTGGTACTTATCATTAAATAGTTCTAACATTGTACTCCACCTCTAAATGGATTTCGATTCTAAGGACAGGTAGCAGCTTTCAGCTTCTTTCACTAGTGTCCTTGGGAACAACTTTAGTTTTTGCCATTTATTTTCTATGTTTTGCATGGCACATGCATCATGAAATGCTTGTAAATGATTTTGAGGATCAACGTTGTATTCCCCTTCAAATCGTGGGATGTTGTTCATGTCTAACCTCTTGATCCTACCATCCTTCTAGTGCCTTGTTGGAACTCTTATGGCCTCCATTATATCTAGCATGCTTCTAGTTGCAAGTAGGGGTTCTTCATGATCATCTCGGTCATAGCATCTATGGTGTCTACGCAGTTCCCTACTCTTCCTTCTTCTATGCCTTGATTCTATAGAGTGCTCTCTTCTTTGTTCTCGACTGTATCGTCGATGAATTTCATGTCATTTTCCCTTATCATCACGATTGGTTTCCCTATGACTATGTTCAGACATTGAAGGAGAGGATGAAGATGATGATGAAGGTGAAGAAGAAGGAGAACCATTGCCATGATAGTGTTTTCTACCTTCTCTTCGGTGGTCTCAGCCTTGATTGTGATCATGATCAGAACGTTCTTCCTTATCATGTGTTCGTGTTTCTTCATTGAACACTTCATGTTCATGGGTATCAGAACTAGGGTTGTGAATAGTGGAGTGGAGGTTCTGATACACTACCTTCTAACCAATGCCAAGAGGAGGAACATCATTTCAAGGGAAACCTATTGAGGTAGGTTCACCATCCTCAATTTTGCTCAAAACATGTGGTGCGTCATGGGGCAATGTACCCTTCAAAGATGTATGGTATCTCTCTTGTCGTAAGTCCCTTTGACATTGTACTTTTGTGGAATGATAGTCCCTTGAGTTATGATCACATGCAACATATTCCACATATAAAATTGGCATGCCTATTCGTGTGAGAGCATGAAGGAGCATGTTGGGAACTGATCGGTCTAGAGGCAAGACTATGTTACCCTCCAAGTCTCTCCAACGCAGTTGTTTGTCTTGGTGGAGAATAAAGGTAAAATCAAATACATACTCATCGGGATGAGTATATACCACATGAAACTATTGAGGAACTGGCAGAACTTGGCTATGTGTATTATGTCACCGATTGCCTCTTGTGTTAGTCCTAGGCAGTGAAGTGCTCTTATGTGAAGAAGAAGACATCTTGTTTTGTTCTATGTGCAATGTACCATTGTCTTGTTTTTGTTTGATTAACCCTAAGGGTTCATTCTAACGTTCCAATGATATGAATGATTTCCTATTTTCTACGTAGCACACAAACAACTAAGTCCCTGGCAAAAGTGCTAATGATGAGTGGCGAGGTACCCCTACACTTAACCATACAAATATGAGCATTTGACGCATGATTCAATCAAAATCCAAGGATCAAGTGCTTATGTGCCTTAATGGAACACTCAGGGTTAATTAATCATTGTCTTCCCAAACTTACTTGTATTGTCATGGTTGTATGGTTAAGTAAGCTTGAGGTATATGATTTTTATAGCTTTTGTATTTTTAATGTCTTCTACTATTAAAGGAGAGGGAGAGAGAACTAAGTGAGTAACTTACATTAACTATTAATTAACTAGTTTCTAAATGTTCCTAACACCAGTATCCGTTCCCACTTGTTGTACACATCCTGAACCAGTGCAACACTACTGGGATTACCAAACGCTAAGCGTTACTAGGTTACCAAGTGCTACACGCATGCTTGAAGCAGTCGTATTGAGTGTATTTAACTAAGGGGGTTGAAGGTTGAGAGAGATATTAATTAACTAGGAAAGCATTAAATAATCATTAATTACTAATTATCTTAATCTGTATGCTGCAAGGTTTATCATAAATTTCATCTTTATTTCCATACACAAAATTGTTCTTAGGTACAAATTGCTCAAATAAAGATCTGTTCACTCTATGACTCCTACTATGGGCACACAGAAATAATTCTAACTCTGGAACAACAAAACTGCAAGAATCTGGCTAGGGTCTAAATCTAACTGTGTGGAACCAAGGGTGCTACCTCTTATTTATAGAAGATGAGGTAGGACACAATATCGTGTATGCAATATCACGTGGTGGTTGTGATATCACGTACGTGGTATTGCGGTTCATCACATAGTGTGAGAAAGGTTCAAACAATGTATAAAATGAATATAATTCCAATTTCCATAGCTACCCTATGTAGGAATAAAATAAAAAATAAACCATCTCTCAACAACCAATGTTGAAGACTATCCATAATAGCTAATGACATAATCTAGAAATAATAAAGATAGCCAAATACATAACTAATAGATGGTGCTAATATGCAACTAAAGGGTGTTTGGAAGCACTTCCAACATCAACACCACTAGGGCCACCGTTGTCACTTGGTACCTGTAGCACAATAACATAAGTTTAATCAATCATCAACATACTGTGAAACCAAATCATACATTATGCTAAACTAAAATATGCTAAAATAAAAAAATTAAGAAGTAAAAAAAAAACAAGAAAACTTGGGAGGGCTCAAGTGTAACATCATCTATGAAAAAGCTTTGAAGACCAACCTCTAGATGATGGAGGATTTGGTCTTTAGTCATGTGGGCCCAATCCACTTGCTTGATATTAATGCTAGTTAGGATGATGGTCTCATTAACATCAATCCATGTGGATGGCTCCTATAAAAATGTGGTAGTAGTCACCTCCCTAGAAGTAGTAGTAACTTGAGGGGTTGGGGAATTAGCAACCACCAAAGAGCCTTTAAATAGCTTGTAGGCATCCTTTGCATTGATCCCCTTCATGAATAGCTTCAACTTGCATGATTCTATGGACTCCTATAACCACATGAGGTAGCTATCACATTTATCCTTGTACTTTCTCTTGTGGTCTTTTTATGCTTGGCCTCACTCAAGGACCCAAGAACAATAATCCCTCTACTCTCTAGCTTTACAAGCTAGTAGGTCCATCTACAACTTTTGCTTCACAAGGTCCCTAGAAAGGGTAATCTTGTCATGGATGGCATTCCAATATCATGTCCATGTTATTTCTTTGATTCATAAGGAGTTGTTATTAGTCAATTGGGCTTCCACAAACCTCTTACAATCTTGGAGGTCTTTAATTACCTTAACCTACCTCTTTGTCTCTCATTCCAATGCCAAAACTCATTTAGATAGGAACTCATTTGAATGTTGGAACTTCCATGAAGTTTTAGCACATGAAATTTCCCAATCAATGGCACTTTCATATAACTTCTGTGGAATATTTTTCACTTCTGGTGGTAGGCTAGGCAATGCATCAATCTAGCACAGTTGGAATCCCATCCAACCTTAGATACTATAAGCAATATGACAAACAAAATATGCATTTAAAAATAATAAAAAACAAGAATAACCAAAATATCTAAAATTTCTATGACCATATAACTATAATACCTATATAAAATAAAAATGATGCATAAATGATAAAAATGATTAAATGCAAGATAGGCTAAAGTTCTTACCAACATTGGGAGCAATCTGTTGCAACTGATCAATCATGTCTTCAGTCATCCCTTGCATGAACTCTATGTTGTCAAGAATATTTATCCATGGTTTCATGCAAAACATAGATGTGGAAGCACCTGGTTGAGGTTCAAAGGCTACAACAAGCATAACCATAGCTCTATGATTAAAACCAAGCTTAGAAAAATGAAACTATGAAGTGCAATACATAAAAAAAATTCATAAATACTTGAAAGCTCATCTGGGAGAATAACTGGGGGTTCACCTAGCTGTGAGCTATCAAATATGGCATCAAGGTCATTCAATGCAACATTGGATAGCCCCTCATTTTTGTGCTCTTGTAACACCTGCTCCTCTAGGTGCTTTTTTTTAGCCTTCATGATTTTTTCTTGGACTGCTAGTTCTTATTACTTAACTACAAGAATAAACAAGACAAAATGTATAACTACTTAGCATATTTTTTCTAATACAAAAATAACATAATGATCATATAAAATACACTATAAATGTAAAATAACTTAAATGAAGATTACAATAAAACATACCTATAACCACATATTGTACCAAGACAAGTTTAATGATAAGCCTCCTCTTCAAAGGTTGCTCAATGATTGGTGCTCTTCCTCAAGCATAGGCCTTTTTAGTTTTTCTCTAGTTGCTCTGTCAGCTTTGACACATAACTACTTGGCCTTTGTAGTGTTCCCATGGGCAATCCACATGCTATCAGGGGAAGGACAAAAGCTACCACTAAAGTGCTTAGTGGTAATAGAAAATAATTCCCCAAGATCTCTAGTGAATTTTGAGCCTACATGGTTGGGAAAACATGTTTCATCCAAGGCTTAAAGAGTTAGGATGAATCTTGGCTTACCCATTTTCCATCTGTCCTCACCACTAGAAACTCTATAAACCTCCTTAGATATGCCACAAAAAATGCAAGATGCATATGGCATATCGAAGTAAGGTCTTTTTAGAGTTATAGGGTCTTCCCTCATAGCTTGGAAACTAAGTGAGAAACCTAGTTGAATTGAGCACCTTCAGTGAGGATATTTTTCATGGTCCATGCTTGTTCAATGCCAATGACATTCTTCTATAACAACAACTTTGTGAATGACCAAGATTGGAACAATGGATACATCTCCTTGGCCTCTATGACCTAGAACTAGTCTAGAGACAATCTAGAGTGGCCATAGTGAGCATTCAGCTATTCTTCCACCTCCTCTTAGTGGCCTACATCCTTCCTTGATTTATTAGCAACTGGCATGCGCTCATGAGGGATACCAAAGAGGTAATTGAAGGTGGATTCATTGATGGAAAAGATGACAAACATACCATGAATCCAAGTGAAAAATTATTCACTTCTTTGTTAAAGGAGTCGATGACATTCACCATCTCTAGGGTAGGGATGATTGGACTAGAATCCATCAAAAGATTAAGCAAAACCTACACTGATGATGCTCACTTGGACATTTCTAGGCTCTTGGCAAGCCAACCAATGCTATGGTAAATCCACTTTACCAAACATGAGGATAAGTGTCTCCTCAGCACATCCTAAAGTAATCAAGGTAATGGTGGAGGAAGAGGTAGCCCCTACAACACAACAAAAATGTCCCATTACTTAGGCATAGGTAGATCATATAAAAACAATAACTATAATAAACATAACTAACTAAAAAAAAGTAAAATAATTAAGGCCTAGATAACCAAATAGCCATATAACTAGAAAATGTTGACATAGCATGAAAAACAAAATAAAAATAAAAATAAAGATACTCAATTTTCTTGCTTGGTGAAGGTAATGTGAGAATCCTAAGGGATATGCATGTTTGTGAACCTAAATCAGGGATTTCCCACCAACTATAAGCTATCCCATTCACCAAGTACCAATGGTAGACATGTGTATAGTGGAAGGTATACTTGCCAAAGTCATCCTTAAGCTACTCCATCATTGTGAGCCTTAATACTAGATTTTTGGCAAAGACCTCAAGTGTTGTTTGAGCCAAGGAAAAGAGTTGGTCACTCTTGATTAACCCATGATCATCCACCCTGTACCTACAAGCATGTTAACCAAAACAAAAATCATTAAGTCCAAGAAACCTAATAAAACCAAAAGTAAGCCAAAAAACTTAAATTTACACTCACCCATCCAAATGGTAGATGGCGCCAGAAGGGTTATGAAATAATGTGTTGATGTGGTAACCAACCAGTTACATGTTGTTGGTATTGTACTAGATGAATTTGGGCATGTCCCAAATTTTGGATAACTTGCGTGTACCTCTGTATATGCTATCAAATTGTTCATCCACAACATGAGTATCAGGATTGTCAACTATGATTTTGATGATCAAGCTAGTAGAATGGGATAGCAAGGTTTCCCTGGTGATGGCGACTATTTCAGAAGCTAAGTTTGACCACACCATTACATTAAAATTTTGGAGTAGATAGGCCAAAAACTCCTTTGCCCCTAGTCTAAACCAAAGAGATCCATAATCCAACACCATGTTAATAGGTGGGGTGTTAGGTCCTAGTGTGTGGATGCAACAGAGGAGCTCCACTAGCTTAATCACTACTAGGATGAGCTTTAAGAAGGCCTTGCACCAACCAAAAGTTAACCATCATAAGCTTGCATAACAGTAAATCAAATTTGACAACTGATAACAAGAACAACGTGAAGGTAACACCAACATTCCTAGGCAAAACCAAGATAACCAAAAAACCAATGCTAAAGTAATACAATGCAAGGAAATAACAAAAATTAAGAATAGTTTGTACATGACAACTGAATAAAAACCAAGCATCCCACTAACATTGATGGTAATTTTATGGTGAAAATATACATAAAAAATTGCAAAAATTTCCTATAAAAAATTGGAACTATGAGAATTAGCTTGTATCCAAATACAACCCCACAATAACAATCATAAAATCCAAATTTGAACTTGACAAAATTTCAACTAAAATTCCTAGTTTATAGTGAAATTAGCTATAGTAAAATCTCTAGGGGGGCTAGTTAAAATTTTTGAAAACTTCAAATGACTATTGTGAACCAAAATAGAAAACATAAATGACTATAAAAAATTCTTAAACATCGCCACAAAATACTAGAAATACACCAACACTACCCATACAACCTGGGAGGTTTGCAGTTACAACAATCAAAACTACAACTATGTGCGGTAATCAAGAATCGAAAGAAAATGATAATTTTGCACTAAATTTTTTTCCAAAGTCTAGGTACTACACATAGAAAAAATTTAAAAAGATCTGACAGAAAAACTATATTCTTGGGCCTAGAAAACATTTACATAATAGCTTAGAATCATAACAAAACCTTACAAAATTTTACAAAAAAAAAAAAAAANAAAAAAATACAAACTACATAAAAATGGATATAGTAGAACATTGGAAAAAATATGAAATTTTTTTCAATTTTTTCATAATTAATGCCAAATTCTTCTTGATAGCCCCTAGCATCCCTAAAAATTTAGGACATTCACTAAATAATTTTTCCAAGTGTCAACCTACCCATTTTCATAGACGTAAAATAGCAAAAACTCAAAAAAAAAACCCACTATTCACTGGCTTACAGAAAAATTTAATTAATTGTAACTTAGAAATTAGTGGTTAAACCACTATTTTGACTATTAAGTAATGCACTATGATCCTATGGCCTTGAAAACTAAAAAAATCCTAGTCATTTTCTTATAAGAAAAATAGAAAAGATGTGTTGCTTTTTCATGAAAAATAGCAAAAGTTGCACGAAACAAGGATAAACATAATCTATAACTCAACATAAACAAAGATGAAAATAAAAAAAACACTATAACCATGTAATTATGACCTAAAATTGTGTAGTAATTTTACAAAATCAAATTTCATGTAAGCAATAAGCCAATCTAAGAGAAAATGCCTAGGTTGCAAGCTAGAATTCATAGAAACACAACTAAGAATTATGTACCTAGGAGTTATGATGGGGGATCCTTCTCCTAGTATAGGCTATGGTAGATGAGAAAGCCCTTTGGTAGTAATGTTTTCCTCCTCTAGAGCTTGATTCTTACTTATGGCCACATTGCTCGTTGACATTTTGATCAATAATGTAGAAATCCCCATAATCCTTCAACCTCCCTATAACTATGCTACTCTTTGATTCAGGATGAATAAAAAATGCTAAGGATGGATGAAATTGAAGCTATAATTACTAAAATAACCTTTAAGCTATGCACTTCTAATGAGTAGTGGAGTATCCAACATCCAACCATACAAGATACGAGTGTTCACATGCAATCTCAATCGAACTTCACAAATAAGGCAATGTGATTATACCAGTAACTGATTAGCATTCACAATCATTGTATTTAAACATGAGTCATAAAAGTCAATGTGTATGGTTTAACTCAAGGTGAAGTATATGATATTGATGTTGAATTGACCATTAGGCTCTTAGTAAACATGAAGTAAAAGTAAGGGTTTCTACATCTAAGTGATAGTAAAACAAATCTAAACTAGCCTATGAAATGAGAAACCGGTCTTGATCTTTTGGTTACATCTTGGACTTAGTGTAACTACTACTGGGATTACTGAGTACCACACTACTAGGAATACTAAGTGATAGTAAACATTAACAATAAAAATAGTAAACAGTAAACATCACAAGTGTTATTGCAATGATGTAGAGTAATCTCAATCTTTATTACCATGCATGTAATGTGTTCAAGTACATCACACTCAAATAAAGATTCCATTCAATTGACACATACTTCTAGGTACTAAATTTAAGAAAACAAATTGAAAGAGTTATATTATTATCCTAATGTATCTCTCTAGTTCTGTGCACCTAAGTATTACATATACAGGTTGGCACACATCCTATGATATTTTTTATATGATAACATATGCTGAGATATGATAACATATCTATGACATCATAGATACGATATCATTGTTAAATGTTTTTTGACTTTATTAGTTGCCTATGTGAAAATGGGTTTTGTAAATGATTTTGGTAGAATATACATGTAGAAATGAATTCTACACTTATGTGCATCCTATCCAAACCCCTTATCCAAAACATTCATTCAACTCATAGTGAACTGAGAGTTTAAAGGGGCATGTTTGAACCATGCTATGTTGGTGGAAAGTTTGAAAATAAAAGATCATTTAAATTTGGATGGGCCCCAATAGAAACCTCCCAAGAAAAGTAGCAATAATTCCAATGTAGTGGGATTTCAAACTCATACCTCCATCAACGTTGGGTTTAAGCCCTCAAAAATCCTTGAATGTATTTCAAACATTAACCATTTTCACAACTTTTCTCCTAGCCATTCATCCATAACACATTGAAGCCAAAACCACCATGCCAAATTTGGTAGTTGGATGCCAACATTGGAAGGTACCATGCCCCAAAGGAGGCAAAAGAAAAAAGCCTCACAATAGAAAATGCTATTTTGAGTAACCACACTAGCCAAAAGCCCAACCATACTAGCTAATTTTGCTCCAAGTAGGATGGAACTTTCCACTATTAATCAAATCTCAAATTGGCTTTGAAATGACCATACAAAGCCTAAGAGCCTAGAAAAAGCCTCTAGAAGCTTTGAAACTTGGTGAAATCCAACAAAAGCTGTCAAAAATTACTTGTCTTGGGTAAACCATGCTAGGGAGCATCCCAACTACACTAGCTAGTGTGGTCCTAGCATGGTTGGATGGGGTTTTACCATTGATGACAAAAAGTAACCTTCAAAATAACACATCCTATCCTTCACACCTTCTTAGGGTCTTCAATAACCCTGAAATGCCAAAAATTAGAAGAGAAATGAGTCAAAACCTATTCCAACCATAGATCCATGCTGAGGAGACCTCCATCCATGCTAGCCAGTGTGGTTTGAGTGTGGATCCTCCATAAAAAATTAATTATAGATCATAAATATGATAAATTGACCTCCAAACTTATCCTCCAAGCCCTAAAACCTTAGCTAGAGCCTCTAGTGGTCCTAAAACTATCAAAAACAAAAAAAATTAATGCCAAAAACCATAAACCTTAGTTAGGCCACACTAAGGAGGCATGAGACCATATTTTCTAGCATGGTTATAGTGTAGCTTCTTCATGAAAACTTAAAAATAGGTCAAATCAACATCCCAAAGCATCATTCCAACCTTAGAATCTTGCTGGAGCAATTAGAGACCACCAAACCCAAGAAACTAAGTCAAAGATGACAAAAATCCATCATACTCTCTTTATCCATGTAAGGACTAAGCTGGCTAGCATAATCTAGAAGGGGATAGCTAGGTAAGAACTCCAATGAACTTCAAGATTTAAATTTCAAGAAAAAACCCTGGCCATGGACACATGTAATCCCATGAGCTTAAAAACTTGGTCTATTTGCCACAAAAATGCATTAAAACTTAAGACCCAAGTGTAAGTACATTGCGGAGGGCTAGAGCCACATTATTTAGCATGGTTTTAGTGTAGTTGGGATTCAAAGAGGGCTTTACTAGCATTACCTCACTCTAAATGGCCTACAACTTGACTAGGGAAGCTTGGATCCCTAAGATATTGAGACTCGCTACAATTTGACTTTTTTTTTTATCATAGAAATGTCAAGTTTAGCCCATCCACTTGGGGCCCACCCCCAACTATGTTGGCTAGTGTATCTATGGGGGCTAAGGTCCTAAAACCCACTTTTGGTAGCTTGTCCTAACATTTAGATGATTTTTTCCCAATCTTGATACCCCTACACTACCCTAGGAAGCTAATAGAAAAGAAATTTTGACCTTGGAATGCCATAAAATAAATTTTCTCAATGAACCACATTATGGCCATGCTAGCTAGCATAGTCCCACTATGGATGGTAGTTCTTGATGGAATTTATGCCTTTCAAAGCATCAAATTAACATCAGAGTTGATAAATCTTCATCCATAGTTCACTACATTGCTAATATAGGTCATTAGAACTCAAAAATTGACATAATGAACCCAAGATCCCACATGTTAACATGATCCAAGCTGGGGCTTACTCCACCCATGTTGGCCAGCATGGATCTAGTGTGGGTCTAGCATGGATGTCAAAAGGAGCCCCATTATGGACATTAAAAAACCTCAAAATGATCTCTCTGAGTGCCTGAACTCCCTTGTCAACCATGTAGCCTTGTACCATTGTCTACTAAAGCCTAAAACTAGAAAAATCTAACTCTGATTGATCATGTTTATCACCTTGACTCATTTTAGCCTTGTTTCATTGTATTTTGAATTGATTCAACCTTGTTATGAATTATTAACACTCATTGTACTATCATTTGATATCATTTGGCTTTATTTTGGTCATTTCCTTATCATTTGACCTTAGTCCACCAAATGATTTTGTCATTTGACATCATTCAACCTTAGTGAACTGGGCTTAACATTAGTTAACACAATTGGACATCACTGTGATCTTGTTTAATCATATAGAACATCATTTGATGGGGCTTGACCATCATTTGACCCCATTTGACCATCATTTGTCCTCTATTCCATGTTTGTTGGCCTTTGCCTTACCTTATATGCCTTATCCTCTCTTTTATGACATTTTTTGACCATGCATTAGCCTTTTTTGACATCATTTGATGGTACTTGACCATCATTAGATCCTCCTTTGGCCTTGTTGGACCATCATTTAGACTCATTTGACTATCATTTGATATCTACCTAACCTTATTTCATGTTGTTTGGCCTGTAGTGCATCTTACCTACCTTTCCTCTCCTTATATGGCCTCTGTTGACCATGTTTTAACCTTAAAAAATGTCATTAAATAGAGTTTAATCATCACTTGGCCTTCATTTGACTCCATTATACCATCATTTGCCATTAGTTTGATCTTATTTGGCCCTTATTACATCCTATTTGTTAACCAACCTCTCATAATCTTTAGTGACCTTATTTGAACCTTGTTTAACCATTGGAATAACATGTTTTGGCTTATTCATGAATAGTTATTAAAGTATGTTACACTATTTTTACATTATTTATCAATTTTATTACACATGTGCCACTTGATGTGCTTATATTGACATACAAGATTGAGCTAGGATGATGAGGAAGCAAATTCAACTAGACTTAAAGCCTACATGGATCCCTCTCATGGCATCATTAGACCAAGTTGACTGAAACTATCCAAGCATTAAGCCTCAAGACCATTCTATCATACAACATTAGCATCCTAAAGTAGCCCAATTACCATTGACCCAGAAATTGAAGACAAACTAGAAGGTCACTTAATCTAAACTTCCATTTAAACCATGATCGTTAGGAGAAAACACATGAAACCAAGTTTTTAACCAGAACTTAAACCTACTCAAGGCATCATCAGACCATTGTAGTGCAACATTAAATCCATTACATAACCATTTTTTGTATCTACCACTTACATGTTTTCTTGTAGTGTTATTTATCAATGTTGATAGGTTTGGAATAGATGATTGATATTGATAACTATGATGGTCTAACAAAAGTGAGCCTACATGCTCTCTCTCTTTCTCTATCTCTTCTTGTTTGGCACAAAGAATGAACTGCAAAGCTTTGTAAATCTGATGCACATTACATAGATCTCTCTATGTTATAATGATAGTAAACTATGGTGACCTTGTTTGTTGGTTGTCTTGTGTGGCCTTATGCATTGTATTGTAACAACATGTTTTCTTTGTTTTAATTTCTTGTCCTCTTGGAGTTATGCTTGTAGGATGAAGACTGGAGTCATCACAAAGGTGTAGCACATTGCAGTAGCAAATTATCCTATGACTTAGATATGTAAAATTTCATTAGCTTGTATTGTCATACCAAGAGTGTGTATTTCACATCATTGTCATTATCCTTCCTTGAGCTCAACCTCATAGCCTAATTGTGAACTTCCTTACCTTGAACAAAAATGATGACCTATGTTTGACACTCATGCATTATGGCCATAAGACATCTTCTTCATCATACTTCATCATTAAGTCTATTGGATGTAACACATCTCATTCAATGGAAAAAAAATCAAATATGGCCTTGGAAATGAAATCTAATGAAGGTTTTACTTGACAAAAAAGGGGAAGTAGATTGCAAAAAAGCTAAAAGGACTATGAAGACTAAAAGACAAACCAATGGCTCCAAACAAGTAAAGGAAGGAGTGTAATGATGAAAGAAACCTAGGATTGAGATGTTGACCACTCAAAAATATTGCTGAGTGGCCAACACTTCAAAGCACGAAGTGTGAAGACTACATCAAGATAACCATGATGTCAACATTTGGAACTCAGCGTTAAATCTACAACTAGTTCCTTGTGGTCAAATATGACATGCAACCTCTATCATCTAATCATAACCCTATCCTATCATCATAAGCACTCTTTCGCATGGTCCAACACTACAGAATCAAGCACAAAGAAGAAATGTTGGTGATGGACCTATAGTGGCATTTTGTATTTTTTATTGATGTCTCTCTGATCAATCCTCCAAACATCAACAAAGAAGAGCCAATGAAACACCAGCAAGAAAATACATGTTGCAATATTTTTGGCCTTGTAACCTTCACCCCTACACTTGTGGCTAGATATTCATTGTAAAACTATGAAGATCATAATCCATAATATGCAATTTCACATCAACTTTTAATGATGAAAAAATGATTCATAAGTTGTTATAGCCTCACTTCTTGTGGAAAAAGTCATGTAATGTCTATATTTGGACTTGGAAAGGATAAAAATGCCTTGAGAATAACTAAATTTGGCATTTTCATGGGTTTTCCATGGGCCATAACCTCAATGATGCTAGAACCACTTGCACTCAACATTGGTGGTGTTGGATTTTCATTTTCCCAACAACACCCAGTGTGGTTTCCATGACCATTAGCATGGATGTCACAAAGTGAGTGTTGAGGTTATGGGAGTTTTCATTTTCTCATGAAACCAATGTTGGAGTGATTGGGGTTTTATTATTTTAAAAATCCTAGTGTTGCTCCATCATTCTAGTGTGGATCCCATGATATTAGCATAGTTCCTAAGATGCTAGAGTAGATCGATGAAGCTAGCATGGTTAGAAAAGTTCATTTACTATTTTTGGTATCTGGAGTAGTTTTGATGGATTGGATGCATCAAAACCTACCGAAAATGGACAACCACATTTGAAATTAAAGCCTACTACATTTGTACATGATTCCAATCTATTAGTAATCATTACAAAAATTTGCAGCACCAAAACTAGAAACCATGAGACCTATAAATATCAATTTTAGGCACCTTGAAGAGGTTCCTTGATTCTTTAGCCCTTGAATTCTTGAACCCAGAAAAAAATGCTTTTGGTAATTCTTGAGCACTAGAACCTTTGTCAATCTCAAACACTTATAACCTTGGAGCATTGTGTAAGACTTTTGGATCAAACTTGTAACTACCTAAGCACAAAGACTCTTAGAGTGATATCCCCTTTGCAACAAAAGTCAAGCATATACCTTATTTCTGTTGTAGCCAATGTTGCAGATTTGGGCAAAAAGCCAGCAAATATTTTTAGTGTTATGGAGTTGGGAAGTACCTAGACCATGGATTCATAGTAGAGTGAAAACTACTAGATTCAACAAGCTTCGAACTTCACTAGAGCAAGCTTCTTGTGCATTCAAGCACCATTTGTACACATTTTGAACTCTTTGTTTTTAATATTATTATTGTAATAAAGTTTAGTTTGTTTTTTGTGCAAGCTATTATGATTTCATTTTGTGCATTATTTTTTATACTGGATATGCATTATTTTTACAATTTTCTTACCTCTGTTAACACTTCATAAGTTCTTGGGTGATTGACAAGACCATCTAAGGTGCCTTGGATCATCTTTCTTGGAGGCCCTTGGGATCCAAGGCTAAAACTATTTCACAACTAGGATTTCCAATGTTCCAATGACTAAATTTTTTAGGCACAACATCTCCTAAGAGAATGGTGTCTATTATTGTTGCATGTGCATGTTGTAATCATGTGTGTGTCTCATGTTGGTCATGTTGCATATATTATTTCATGTAGTATACTTGGTATGCTCCTAATCCATGAACTAATGGATGATGTGTGGTTATGCTATGCATGTAAGTGTTGTGATTGTTAAGATGTAGTTCATCTTAGGTTTGCTCTAGTTATTTTGGTTGATCATGGACTTAAGGATGATGTCAAACAATGCTTCATTAGAGCAATGTCATTACATCATGCAGTGTGCTACCTTATCAAGTGTACTATCTTACATGGTGCATTGCCTCACAAAGTGCATCACCTTACCACTTCTATTAGATACCTAAAAACTATAAATATCCAAGGGGAAAAGGTTAAAAATTATCTTGATTTTTATTTTTCTTTAATATAAAAGCTTCTCCTCCTTCTTTCAGCAAGGGTGTAATTTATTTTCTTTGCTATTTTCAAGTCGATGCTTTATTATGCAACAAGAGTTTATTAGAGTACAACCAAGCCTATAATCATTTGGTTGGCATAGTTGTGTAATGATTAAAGTTCATTTTGATTTTATAGAATTTTCTATTTCTATTTTATTAAACCTTGATGAGGAAATTTCATTAATAAATTTATTTTTAAAATTTATAGATTATAATTAATTTAATTCCTTTATATAGATTAGCATAGTTGTGTTGAGATTTGCAATTATTCTACCTTTCTTGAGGAAGCCATACTTGTATGAAATGTTGTTGAATTATTAAGGTTGTAACTGAGGAGATGTTATCACTTTCATGTGTTAGTGTCACACTTGGTCCATCAAGGATTGTAGTATAGTTTGTGTGTGTTTGATTTTTGCATTGTATCTATTATGTAAGGGATTGTAAGACAAAGATGTGCTTTATTTTTGATGAGTGGTGAGGTGCCCCTACACTCAACCATACAAAACAAGCGTCGCACGCGTGATTTGGTCGAACTCCGCAGATGGACTAGTTGTGGCACCTAGACAGTTAGCCTTAGGTCGTAGTTCACTGTCTTCCCACCTGGACTAGTATTTCATATGTCACATATGGTTTAGTCCAGATGAGGTGTATGATGTGTTTCCTAATCTAAGCTACTTCTGAAGGTAGTGGAAAATAATATTAACTAAGCTAAACTAGGAGAAAAAGGTAAAGAAATCTAATCTAGCCTAAGTGCGATGAGCAACCGATTCCTTGATCAACCGTACACATCTTGGACTTCGTGCACGACTACCACTAGGACTACCAAGCATAGGTCCTAGGTACGCCACTGGGATTACCAAGTGTAGATCCTGAATACACCACTGGGATTACTAAGCACAAATCCTAGCTATGCCACTGGGCTACCAAGTAGTCACACTTAAATGCTCATAACCAAGTCGTACTCATTCCGCTTCTAGGAGTTTAAGGGTGAGAGACTAATTGCGATGAGTAACCGATTCCATCCATAGATGCTCGTAGTCAAGTTGTACTCACACTGTGCTATGAAAGCAATAAATAACATTAAATAAATAATAAATAAATAAACTAAGTGAATGATGCAATGATGAAGTAATCTTAATCTTTATTACCGGTCATGTGGGTGTCCAAGTACGACACACTCGAATAAAGACACTGTACAATCACATTCACCACACTGCAGGTAGACACGGGAAAAATGCTAACTCTGGAGGGATCAAATTGCCAGAGCTTCACTGTTATCTAACTGGGATCCCAAACAGGGGAGAACTGTGTCTTATTTATAGATATGGCAGTGGATTGCGATATCGCATACGTGATATCATAGGGAAGATGTGATATCGCGTATGCGATATTGTGTATGTGATATCGCGGGGGATGCGATATCGCGGCCTATGCGAATGACATCTCATCATACCCCCATGACTAAATAAAAACTTTTCCTCGAGTTACAAGGAGAACAAGCTTCATTAATTACATAGTGGATAGGTATGGGACTATTAATTGGAAAAAGAAATGGACTAATGCCGTAGTGTGGGAAGATACAACATAGAGAAAAAATACTACAACTACAAAAATGTGGAACTCATGTAGTTCCTGGTGGCGATGGCTCCTCCATGGGTGCTTTTCCTTTGTCACGTGCTCCAAGCTTTGAAGGTTGACAATGCTGAAGAATAGCCTGGAGCTTCTCCTCTTCGGTTTGAGGGTCCTGTCCCATCCATGCTGATGCTTCGATGTTTGATGGAGTCGACACTTCCCACGGACAGGGTAGTTGCGGGAACATCTAATTAGCTTTGACAAACCATGCCGCGAACACCCGTCGTTCCTCTTCATACGCTCTAGCTTTGTTCTTGTATTTGTGAAGCTCTGTTAGCCATCGAGCCAAGTCGGTTGCAACATTTTTCTGTCCTTGATAGCTTTCTTTTACCACCACAAGTTCAGAATTTGCAACATCTAGTTTTTCAGCCAACTTCTTTCACTCTGCAAATTCTGCTTCATATTTGATATGGGTGGAAGCTACCTGCTGCTCGAGCTCTAACCTCAGGCATCCTGCTGTTAACATGGCCAGGTTGGCATAGCGAAGGTTTGCCAACTCCATGTATTCAGTCAAGTCTTGGATCTACAAGTCCTGGTTCTTAATTTCCGCTTGGTGGGCATAGGAATAAGTGTCCAATATGGCCCCCCAATCAATGTGCTAGGCACTGATGTTGTTGATTTGAGCCTTGGCCATATGGATCTCCTTCTCTAGGATTTGTTTGTACATCCCCACCT
>MNCI01005810.1:1205614-1263014 GCA_015680685.1 Gnetum montanum
TGGAAATGAGCATATGAAATTCCTAGTTGAGGTTGTTCACTCTAATTCTCTTCAGTATAGATCCTATTAGTTCTCCAATGAATGTTCTCATCATACAATGTGTTATTAGCTTTTTGTGAAGAAGACATGATTCTAACATGTGTGACTTAAAATACTAATATTTTCAAAAAGATACCATTACAGTGATCATTTAGTGATTTCACCATTGTCTTGGATAGTGCACATAGCTAATTAAACTTCCTAGCAATGGCGCCAATGATGAGTAGCAAGTAGTCCCTATGCCCAATCATATGAATCACTAGTGTTCACTAAGTGATCTAAGTACATTGGGTCTAGGTAGTGAATATCAAGAATGTAATCGTTGTCTTCTTAGTTTCACTTGTGAAGTACAACTGTATGGTTAAGCTAAATTGAGGCATATGATTTTTATCATTTTATGTTTATTGTTTAAATTGCCTAAATGCTAGAAAATAAATTAATTATATATTTAATCAATCTAGTAACTAATTAACATCTTAACTAATCTTAACATGAGCATCCATTTCCATTTACTGTACACATCCTGAACCATATTGCAACATTACTGGGTTACCAACTATTAAGTGCTACTAGGATTACCAAATGTTAACATATGCCTAAAATGGTCATACTTATGTGTTTCAATTAATCACTATTTAATTAATTAATCTAATGCATTAAATTAAATTACTTAAATAATAAATGTATTTAAACTAAACATTAATCCATTTTGAAATGTTGCAATGTTTGTGAAAAAAGCTGATCTTTATTGCCGATCATAATAAGGTGCTTAGGTACATCAATGTTCAAATAAAGATCTGTACACTTCACACTTTTACTACAAGCACTTAGAAAATATTCTAGATATTAGATGAACAGAATGCAGAAGCTTCACTAGGATACTAACTATGGAATGCCATAAATGTGGGTAGTGAGCATGTGTTTATTGACAAAGATAAACACTACATCAATGAGGTCATGTCAACACATCAAACCATGCGTCAATGTAATCATGTTGATGGGATCGTGTCAATGGCATTCCATTGACACAACCCAAGGAAGATGCTTCATCATATCCCCATGATTAAATGAAAACTCATCCTCAAGTTAAAAAAAGAAGGAATAAGTTCTTTACAAAATTTTTGGGAGGTACTAGATTATTGATAGACTATAATCACAAAAATGAACACAAACAAACACTAAGTGCCCAGGTGTATGAATTTACAATGATTGCAAAAATTAGTCTTCATAATAACAAAATTAAACATCATGATAAACATTGACAACACAATTTCTCTAATAACTTAAAGACAAGAAAGGAAATTAGATAGTCGTAGGTAGTAGAGGCTCCTAACGTGTTGAAGGACCTTCTCCTACTTTTGGTGCATGTGGTTGTTGAGGTAGTGGTTGTGGCTATCCTACTATAGCCACAACTTCTAGTAGAAGATGGAAATCATCTAGCAATGCTTTCATCTTATCCTCCTTAGTCCTAGGATCATACATAGTTCACATAGCATCATCAATGTGGAATGGTATGGGAACATCCCAAGGATAGAGCATTGCAAGGAACAACTCATTAATGTTGACAAAACAAGTAGTGAACTATTTGCATTTGATGTCAAATTCCCTAAGTGCATTCTACAGCTCCTGGTAGTCATTCATTCTTTTGAGTAGATTCTTTACTATTGATCACTAATCAGTAAACTTTTCCTTGAGAACTTCAAGTTTCACATTTTTTGTCTCAAGCTTCTACTTGATCTATTTATGGTGCTTGAACTCTGCCTTGAACAAAAGGTATGATTTGGCCACTTATTTCTCCAACTTTGACCTCAACCTTTTGATGGTTAGCATTACTAGATTTGAGTAATGGAGGTTGGAATGCTTCATGTACTCCGTGATCTCCTCAATTTGCAACTCCTTAAGGTAGATCTTAGCTTTGTTTTATGCATTCACTCCATCAAAGATGGCCTACCAAACATCACCTTCTTTTTGGAGCTGGTGGAGGGCCTCATTCACATTTACCTTCATTAGTTGAATTTTTTTTTGATTCTTCTCCTTTTGTAAGCCAACCCGATCCCTGTAATGGTTCTTAACCCTTTCAAATTTGAGGGCCTTATTTTTTCAAGTGACAATTTCAATGATAGACTTCTAGCAAAGGGCACACACGTTCTCCATCAAGATATCTCAATTCTCTATAGCCAACCTCCTTAATTTAGTATTTACACTATCAAGTTGCTATCAGATGAATTCAACCATCTATTCCTTCTACATCCTAACATTTCATAGGCGATGGTTTTCTTGGATCAACCTTATGTTGTCCTAGCAAACCTTTATCAAGTCCTTTTGAATGTTGTAGATGGTGGCATTTTCTAAGAACTGATCAAAGATCACTAACTTCTTTGCATACTCAGCCTCCTAGAGTTTTTTCTAAAGTTGTTAAAAAGCTTCATCTCTTAAGGCTACTTGGCTGAGTACGATTGGATTAGCGAGACAAGCTCTAAGTTTTTCAACTTCCACAGCCAAGCATTAAATCACAGCTCAAGCTATTTTAAGTTGGACATTAATAATTAGAACCTTTCCCTTAACCTCAAGTAGACCGACTAGTATTCTAAAATGGTTTTCAAGATATCAAAAATATTTGGAATTAGTTACCTAGTTTCTACTAGTCAGTCTAGAAACTCTTCATGTTGGGCTACACTAAATCTTCCACTTGGTACTCTTACAGATACCTATAACCTACATGTCTCTAAGTGTAGTAAATTTTTGTGCTAATTCCATAGGGGAATTGAGTGCATTAGCCACTCTATCAGCTACCACCTCTACTACTATCTCCTACCCTTGGTGTTGCATCACTAAAATAATTGCCTCCTTGCCCTCCTCCAAAAACACTGAAAAGGTGGTGACATTTCTAGAAATTTCTAAACATTGCTACTATCATGACCTCTTGGGCACTAGGATTTGATCTTGCTAGCACTTGCATTCTTTGGGTAGCAAACATTGATGCCAAACCCTCCATCCTACTAATGGATTGTGTTACCTCATTGAGATTACTCAAAGCAAGTTTGTAGATAGATGGTTCACCACTACTTGGTCCTACTTGTTGCTCCTACTAGAGTTGCTCATGGAGTTCATGCATGTAGTTAATGGTAATGTAGAACTTTGACATTATTTTCTCATAAGTGGGTGGTGGTGTTGCCCCTCTTTGATTACCTTGGTAGGTACTTTGTCCTTCATCATTTCTACCTAAGAGGTGGAAGAAGCATGTTTGATAGTATCATTGGAATAACAAGCTATTTCTACTCTTTTGCATAATCTTTAGATGAAACATGGGAAGGTGATGTCCTTCCTTCCATGTTCATTTTCTTTGAATTGCTTCTCCATCTCTAGATAGATTAGCTATGGAAGGTTGATAGGGAAATTTTTGCTTAGAATAGTGCATGCATGGGTAGAGAAGGCTATTATCTTGGTAGGACTCACCATTGGATTGAGGTGGTAGGTTTCCATCTCAAAGTATGCAAGATCTACCATCATGAGTACTCCAAACTCCTTACAGTTAACACTATAGCACTACTAGTCCCATTGCTTCTTGACCTCAGGGTCTACTTGTGTTGATATCTCTACCAAGGTTGCCCCAGTTTATGGCAATCCAAGAAGCTCAGAAATGACCTTTACCAAGTAGAACATAGAGATGTCCTTGATCTTCACTATGACATCACCATGACTATTATTCTAGAAGAGGTATATTTCTCTCATGTACCATTCTTTGATGGAAGTGAGAATGGGCCACATGGGGAAAGTCTAGAGTTGCACTTTAACATCTTCCAAACCTAGACTAAACCTTAAGTTCACTTTAACAGAGGAATATTATTTTATTTTAATGTCTACTAAAGTTCATTGGGAAGGTTTAACTCTCATAAATTAGTGCTTTTACTACTATTTTATTGGTTAAACCTTGTGGGAGTTAGTAAATTTCAAAATAACTTTCCATCAAAAACCTAAGGTTTGTGGCTTCCAAGAATGTAAAGATTACCTTTGGTAGCTTCAAGAATGAAGAATGAGGTTAACCAGATATACGGTGTGAAAGTTATGGGCTCTAGAAAGTTCTAGGCTCTAAAAACTACAAAAACTCCTTTACCATTTTGAAGAAAATGAAAAAAAATTTCAAAGCATTGCACTATATTGATAGGATTTTATGGCTATCTTAATAGCATCCCATATATGAGGTTGCATTGATGCAAGGGGCTGCATTGATAGGATCCCATTGATGTAGTCAAAATAAAATTTTTTGTACTTTGAAAATTTGATAAAAAAGAAAGAGTTTTTACTTAAAGTTGAAGTCCATAGAGATCTAGAAAGGCCATCAACATGAAGAAATGCTTGAAGAGGGCTAGATAATTCACAAAAATGAGTTATTGGAAGAATGATTGGAGAAACTCAAAAAGGAGTGCAAAACTAGATGCAAATGACATGGAGCACACATGATTTAAATGTGAAAATGTCTAAGGATAAGGAACTTAACTGCTTGAACTAGGAGGTATGTAAGTGGATCCTCCCCATAGCAAGCTCATGTCTTTAATGACCTTTCATGCCCTCAAACTAAGAAGTTCACAAGCCCCATGGATGATTAATGGTTGTGAAAAGTTAAGGACTAAATCTTGTAAAAATCTACCTATGAATTTTGACACATCAAACTAAGCCATTGAACAATACATGAAAAACCAATAGTGAGGTTCAGTATGGAAAGTATATGTGGATGAGAGAAAGTCGAATGGAGTTCTATATCATGGTCACATGAAGTCCCTTGTGGATTTTGTGATTAATATGAGCTATTAACAATCCTCCTTAGTTTGAATCAAAACCAACCACTTTTAGTAACTTCACATCCACTCTAAGACTAGTCCACCTCCTCAAGATGTAAGATCATTCTTAGAGATCAATCACCATTCCTAAAAGAGAAGAAAAGAGAAGTAATGAAATGGGACTTAGTTAGAGGGGACCTTTGAACATGGGTAACATGTTTTTCTAGTCCCATAACTAGTGCTTGTAGCCCATTATTTTATCTAAGGGATGTGCTTTGAATTCCTATTATTTGTTTTTTTTTGTGTTTCATATTTTTTTTTGTTTTTTATGGGAACCACACCATGCAAAGACTTTTAGTTTCCTATTATTAGTCAACAATAGAATGGTGAGAAATCCATAAAAACACTCACATACTCAAGATGGTAGGAAGTACAAAAAGCATCAAATTCCCTTGAAGTCACATCCTTGTCTATCCATTTAATCCTTTCCAAGTTTGAAAACTACCAAGCTTGTAATTTCATTATAAATTTCATTAAGGAAGAGACTTATTATTTTCAAAACAAGGAACACCATAGAGATTTGTGAATGGATGGATGACATGGAGTCACTATCTATTATCATGAAAAAGAGACCATGTCTTAATTATCAATAAAAAAATTCAAAGATTGAATCTAGACATTAGCAATCAAATAACATTATAGTATAAACTATCATCAATCAATAGTTATAGTTGCACTAAGTCCTAATAGTAATAAAGAAGAAAAAAAAGCATAAGAAAATCCTAAAAGAAATCCAAACCAAATAAAGTAAAATATAGAAGAAAGTATGTCAATATTTAAGAATAAGAAAAATGTGCTAAAAATAGTGTAAAATAAAAAATGAAAAAGCACTTAGTAGTACTTGATTTAAGATGGAGGATCTCTTCTATGACAAAGATAATGACTAGGATAAGGACTAATAAGTGATCTAGATGACCCCATGCATTTTCCTAGCCACTAGGTGTCTATTGGTTTAGTGGTTATTGCGTAGACTTGTTTGTGCTCACACACTTGCTCCCTAAGTTCATTGTGGGTTGGTGTAGGAATTTTTTTGATGCTTGGAGTTTTCAACCCACACTTACATCATTTATTACTATTTGTAATGCATGGAGGTTTTTGTCTTTCCACAATGATAGGTTCATTTTTTATGATTTGAGTTGGAGTAGTAATAGTTGCTAGCTATTGCATAGGGTTGGGAGACATTATTTCTACAAGGAAGGGTGTTTCACTAGGCTAGTCTTGTGGTGGTTTGATAAGTTATTAGATCTACACACCTTTTCACATGAGTGGAAACTATCCTAAAGAAGGGATGTTTCCTAGATTGTTGTGAAGATCTAATAACATGATCATTTCTATCTATGCTCATGGTATAAGTGACATTCTTCTATTAAGGTTGTGGTTCCCATTCTTCCTACATTGTTGGTGGGGCATATGATGGAGAGAAGTATATAAGTAGTGAGGATGTATTAAAGGATAAGAGGTGTGAGATGGTGATCCCACAAAAGATGTCATAGGTTGATGATATTTAAGAGGGTGGTAGTAGTGATTTGATGTAGAGGAAGTAGAACTAGTTTGAGAAACAAGTTGTCAAACATAGTAGCCATGAGGGTCTAGCTACCATAAAGAATACTATTGATATGCTAATGGCCTTCCCCACAACTCTGTATTTTGCCACTTCTGTTGATAATAGTGTTGAGGTTAAAAGGAGATCCCACTAGGATAGTACTATTGGTTGTAGGATTGTCTATAATTTCCTTATAGATAGAAATATCCTAGGCTTGTGCTACTTTACAATATTGGGGTTGAAAGAAAATTGCAAATGTAACAGAATTCGGCAATAGTGCTTTGTATGTCCACATTGGTAGATTTTACATCCATTATCTTCTTCAGTATTTGAGTCTATAACCTCTTCAAGTACAATCAATTTTTCCTTTTCTTTTATAAGTATTCCTTTCCATTTCATTATTCTTTTTTCTCTTCTTGTTTGGATCACTTGATTGTTGTAGTACTTTCTCTCCTATGCTTCCAAGTGGGTTGTAACTATTTTGTTCATTAACTCATGCATCTTATCTAACCTTTCTTTAATATCAGCAATAGCCTTTTGTATAGGCAAGGTTTTTTGTGAAATCAATACATCAAGAGCTTCCTCTTTTTCCTTATCATACATATAGGCCTTTTTTGTTTGAAGAGTTAGGTCCCACTCATATTTCTCGGCACTTTCCTTTTTAAATAGCTTTCCTTCATCTTTTACCACTTGTTTTACTAGCCTTTGTATTTGATGGGCTCTTAATTTGGATATCCATCCTTGTAAGTAGATCCAAAGGGTCTTCCTCTCTTAGTTACAAAGCCCATCTATGATGTGAAGAAGCTGCTCCATTTGAGAAAACCCATGACCTAGACATCTATGTAGTAGAGAATAGTATCAATCTAAGGCCACAACCAAGGATTCGTGATTTCCTTGCTTCCATCCTTGGATTTTTTTTCTCAGATTGAAAACTCTCTCATAGGTTTATTATTTTTTGTTGAAAATATCAAGCATTGTAGACAATTGGTGAATTGAATCTAGCTCCAATGATCTACACCAACTTTCATCTTCTTCTATGAGTGCTCTAGGGAAGATCTTAAGCTTTTTCCACTTGCCTTCAATGTTTTGCAAGTCACAAGAATCATGGAAGGCCTATAATTGATGTTATAAATCAAAATTATAGGCTCCCTTAAATTTAATATTTTTTTTCATAGCAACCCATTTGATGTGGTTTTCCCTTTGATGCCTTTGGAATATTTTGACTACCTCCATAATTTGCATCATGTCCCTAGTATCCAACAAGTATCCATCATCACTAGACATATCACGGTGATAATTTCTATTTTCTAGTTGTTTGATTATTATGCTTTTGCTCATGCTCACATATATTATCTCATCTATTTCTACTTCTATCCTCATCTTAATCACTATTTCTATATCTACGTTCATCTTCCTTAGAACCAAACATTGAGGAGAAAGAAGAAGATGAGGAATTGAAAGGATCACCATGGCTCCTATTTCTTCTCCCATGGTCCCTTGATCTATCTCTTTTAAATTTAGAGGAGGTCCTAGGCCTTGAGGCCCTCCTTATCCTATGACATTCTCCATCTCCTCTATGATTATCTACACTAGTTGAACATATTCCTTACATGTAGTAAGGTTGGAAATGAGCATATCAAATCCTTGGTTAAGGTTGTTCACTCTAATTCTCTTTAGTATAGATCCTATTAATTATCTAATGAATGTTCTCATCATATGATGTGTTACTGGCTCTTTATAAAGAAGACATGATTCTAACATGTGTGACTTAAAATACTAATATTTCCAAAAAGATAGATTGTTAATAGTGTTATAGTGATTATTTAGTGATTTCACTATTGTCTTCAATAGCACACATAGCTAACTAAAGTCCTTGGAAATGATGCCAATGGTGAGCAATGAGCAGTTCCTACACCCAACCATACAAACCACTAGCATTCACTAATTAAACCAGTTGAATTTTATAGACTTTAGCTCTCTAGGTACATTGGGTCTAGGCATTGAATATCAAGAACATGATCGTTGTTTGCTCAGTTTCCCTTGTGAAGTACAAGTTTATGGTTAAGAGAAACTGAGGCATATGATTTTTATCATTTTATGTTTATTTTTTAATCACATAAATGCCAGAAAATAAAGTAATTAAATGTTTTATCAATATAGTAACTATCTAATATCTAAACTAATCATAACATAAGCGTTCATTCCCATTTATCGTACACATCT
Source organism: Gnetum montanum (assembly GCA_015680685.1). Lineage (NCBI taxonomy): Eukaryota > Viridiplantae > Streptophyta > Gnetopsida > Gnetales > Gnetaceae > Gnetum > Gnetum montanum. The sequence goes on from MNCI01005810.1 coordinate 1,214,258, forward strand.
TGAACCATGTTGCAACATTGCTAGGTTACCAAGGGTTAAGTGCTAATATGATTACCAAATATTAATGTATGCTTGAAATGATCATACTTATGTGTTTTAATTAATCTCTATTTAATGCATTTAAAGCAAACATTAATCTATTTCCAAATGCTGCAAAGTTTGCGAAGAAAGCTTGTCTTTATTACTAGTCATACCAAGGTGCTTAGGTACATTAGTGTTTGAATAAATATCTATACACTTCTCACTCCTATTGTGGGAACTTAGAAAATATTCTAACTATCAAATGAACAAACTGCAAGAGCTTTACTAGGATACTAACTATGAAATACCATAAATTTGGCTAGTAAGCACATATTCATAGGCAAAGATAGACATTACTTTGACAGGGTCACATCAACACATTAAACCATGTGTCAATGTAATTACATCGATGGGATCATGTCAACAACATCCCATCAACATAATCCAAGGAAGATGCTTCATCAACATCTAATGTTATTTCTATTGCACCAACTCCCAAGATCCCAACCTTTAGAAATAATGCTCTACCCTAAATTATTACTACCATGAAGTCAAAAGGCATAAACCTTTTCTTTTTTAATCTTATTTCCACTTCAAAAGAGTAGCCTTTAATGTTGGAAGAGCTTCTAAGATCAATCAAAATTCCTTTAAATATTCAACCTCATGTTCATGCAATCTCATCCATGCTCAATCCTCAATGTTGTAAGGTTGAATATTTGGTCTTTAAGAAGAAGAATATTAAAATATATCTTACAATTAGTGTTGTGTATCAGCTTCCAGTTCACATCATCATACAAATAGAAGATAATGTGTCACTATTCTTAGTGAATATAGATGATGGAGCTAGAAAGAATGTCATCTCGTGGGTAGTGATCAAGTATCCCAACCTTAAAAAAAGGTTACATACTCTAACTATAACTCTTCTTTGGTTTCATTTAGTGGTACTAGAGTAGAAATCCTAGCAACTATAAAATTACCTTTTTCAAAAAGGAGTATGATCGAATTTGAGACTATATTTTCTATCATTAGAGATTCATCTAGAATCAATACTATTTTAGGAAGACCTTACTTGGTATATCACTGTGATGTTTCATTACCCTTAAGTCAAGAAATACACTTTCCTTGTAATGATAGAGAAATAGTCTTACATGTCAATCCCAAAATTCTAGTCATCTTATAATTAGATGCCTTGGAAGAGACTAGTTTAGGATCTCAACCTAATCGCATTGGTTAAGTATCCTCAATAACAAAAAATAACAAGTCTAATGCAACCATTCCTTGGTCATCTAGTACCTACAGCTTTATGAATTTACGATTTAGAAGTGTAAAGATTCCTACTAGGTCTAATGCTAGGAAATCAATTACTAAAACATTGTAGTCTTAAATATTTTTACCCCACTTCATTATTTTATATTTATGTATGTTTCTTAGTATGAAATTAGGATTAGCTCCTTTACCTGAATTTAACTATTTCACTTTATTCTTTTTAATCATATCTACTTGTTTAGCATAGTCTTGATTATTGCTTTATTTAGTATTTACTCTTCTTTATATTACATTTTTGTCACATTTTGATATTAGCATTTTCTTCATATTACATTGCCTTGACAGACTTTATCACTTCATTCATCAGAATTTGCATTTGGATGCTTCGGTTCCTAGTCTCTTCCATGGTCTTCAATGGACTAATGGATCGAACCTTCTACCCTATAAACCTCATGTGCCCTTTCAGTTGTTGCATGATTCCTCTACGATTGTTAACCGCTGCAATCGATCATGGCACAAAGATGAGTCTGAACAGTTTTGGTTCTCTGTCTTTTCACGAGTTTGGAGCCTTCCGACGCTTCCAAAAATTAAGCAATTTCTTTGGTGCCTATTGCATCAAGGCCTGCCTATCGGCAAACGTCGTGAATACCTTGGGATTTCAAACCCTACCTGCCCTCTCTGTGGAGGTCCTGAAAATTTTGTCCACGTTTTTTGGCATTGCCCTTTCACTCAGTCTTCATGGGAATGGGTTTCTAAGGTTTTTCCTTTGTGCACATTTTCCCATGAGGATATCTTATTCGGCTTTTTGGACACCCCCTCTTCTGACGTACAGTTTCTTTGGAAAGTTATTAGGCACCTCGTTCTTTACTTTATATGGAAGCGCAAATGCATTGCTCTTTTCCAGAACACTAATTCGTCCAACTCTAACCATTTAAATATTATGGAAAAATCTCAAATTCTTTGCCTTGTGCATTTCCAAATTTTATCTCGTACTTCTAAGTTAAAGTTGGATACTAATCAGTTGTTTTATTGTTTACAACCTTGGAGCAGATACACCAACTCGTGCACTCTTTCCAATCTCGATCTGCTACATCGACATGTGTGATCATCATAATTTTGAGCATTTTGAGCTCTTTGTTGTTCTCCTGGTCTTATAAACTCGTAGTTCCTAAGGTTTCCTAGCATTAGGTAGCTCTTTGGCATGTACTCCCTTCTTCAGCATGTACTCCCACACCCTGAGAAAGATTATGTTTCAAGATGTTTTCTTTCAACTATTGCATTTGTCATTGTTCTTCTCCCTATTTATCCATCAATATGTTCAGATGTTGACCATGTACTTATTCTCATTTAATTAATAATTCTCTTTTTGGGGTCCGACACCCCCCCATATTTATCTTTAAAAAATTAGAAAGTTACAAATTTAGAAAATAAAAAAAAACCCATAAAGATAGAAGACCAAAAAAATTCATAAATACAAAGAACTCAAAAGCCTTGTAACATAGCTAATAGTCAATACAAATAACTCTACACTATAGTCCTTGTAACATAGCTAATAGTCAATACAATGAGCATCAAATCATGTCTGATCAATAATAGTCCATAACATGATGGAAAATACATAAGTCTATAAAGACAAAATCTAGCTCTAACACATAGCCATAAAATCCATCAATCTTTCCTAATCACCTATAATTCCATTAGGGAAAGGAAGGATCTTTTCCACTACTACTACATCATTTAATCTTTTTCTTGACTACTAGAGCCTCCTACAACATCCCCACCTGTATACTCTAAATAAAACAACAATGTTAAAAACATAAAAGTTCATAAATATTCTAACTACAAGGAAGAGTAATGGAAAAATTAAAAAGAAAATAATGATAAAGAAATATATTAAGAATTTAAAAAAAATAATACAAAGATAAAACTAAATAAAATATCTCTCCTACTTGTAGCTACACTGCTAGGGCCTACTTCACCTTCACCATCCCTTACTATAGCCGATGCTTGAGAGGGATTTACTAACTAGTTCACCATCTCCTCAGACAAAAGAAATCTATAATCCAAACTCTCTTTTAGAATATAAAGAATCTTAGGCAAGGTAAAGTCATTTATTTTAGACTCCCTTGCCACCATGTTTTCTTCTCCTGTGTTAGCTCCTAAAGTTTCTGCTTCTTTTTCCTTTTGCTTTACTTGTATGCATTTTTTCAAAAGCCTTAAAAGCATAACTAATGTCTACTTTGTTAATGAACATATCCCTTATTCTCCTACTAATTCTCTTATCTTTAAGTTGCTCAAAAAATATCAAAATTCTCTTCCTATAGATTAACTTATTTCTCCTATGTTGCTCATCCTATTTCTTCCATTCAATACAACAATGCCTCAACCTTTTATTGACTAACTTCATAGTTATAATTGTACATTATCATTTACTGTGAGTTACTAACATTGTACTTCAAGAATCTCTAAAATGCCAATAAGAAGAGGCATTAGGGTTTCATCTTACCATGTTACTCCCATGAAGATCTACTTCTAGGTTGGCCACTACATCTTCCAAAAATTTAATTTTTAAAACTAACTTTTCCTCCCTCTCCTTTATGACCAACAGTTTTTAATAAGATCCATCATCATAGAAGATTGATCTACAACAAGAGAGACCATCTCTATTCCATACTGAAAGATGGTATTCATCCTCTCTTTGACCTCTGATGCATCATACAAAAGAGATTGCAAAGTAGGATTAACTATGGAGACATTAATAAAATTTTCTATAACCTCTACATCTATAAATATATGTAAATTTATTGCAAAAGCATACCCATATACTAATATGAAAAAAATAAAAATAAAAATTGTACACACTAAAAACAACATAAATTAAACACAAATGTAGAAGTTTTTTAAATTCATAAGTAGAATTTAAAAATAAAACTAACTTAAGTCTTCCTCCAGTATCCTTTAACTTCTCTATTACACTATCCACCATGCCTTTTCCAATTCTTCATTAATTTTTTCCCATATAGGCTTTAATATATATAGAAAAAAAATAAATATAAAATATCTCATACCAACTTCAAGATATGTAGACCAAAAAAAAAAAAAGGTCCCTAAAATACACTAACTTACCATATGACAAGGAGCCATCTCAAACCAAAGTCACATCCTAATGATCCTAGAAGGGGATGGCATTTATTTCATATCAATGTCATCTAGATCATGATATAAAATACTAAATCATTAAGTTCCTCACATGAATGCAAATCACTTCTTAATATAAAAAATTAAAATATAAATATATAATGATGAAACTAAAAAATTTAAAATTAAAGAAAAATAATAAAAATATTTATCTCCATCACAAAAATCTAGATCCAAGAAATATTTGAAGAGCTCTTGTGCTAAGGTTTCATTTTCTTTGTACTCAATTTTCTCTACTACATTCTTATTACTCTTTTGCTTTCCTTACCTCTTACCTCTTCTTGCAATCTCCTTTCTTCTTTCTCTTAGGCTCTTCTTTCTTCCTCTTCCTTTGCCCTTTTCACCTTCTCCATAGCCCTAGCTTTGGATTTATTCTTTTATCCTTTCTTTATTCTTAACTAAAACTACAAAACCATTGAAAAACAATGAAAACTACCAACTTAAATCATAATAACATGAATAAAAAATTAATATAAAATACATAGATAAAACAAAATTGTTCTCTAACTTACCCAATAACTCATAAAATATTAACATCTCCACCTATAACTCTATCTCCTCTAACTCAACTATAATAGTAAGAGATTCCTTGGATTTCTTTGTAGCATGATCCTCATCCTGCATACTTATGTTGCACTTCCTCATAATCTCCATAATATGGACTAGATTCTTGCAAGTCACTCTTTTCCTAGGATTGGTTACACTATTTATAATAAAAAATTTGGCTACATCCTCTTGTAAAGATATTACTATCTTCATAGGACCACCCAATGTTGAAGGAAGCATAGCCATGATAGGAGTCACATACTTGTACGTAGGATAAGAAAAATTATACTTCTCCAAGTACTTTTTCTCCTAATAGGGGTAGTATAATAGCTTAGTAAAGCATCACAATAAGTCATATTAAAGAAAAAGGTTGATGAAGTTGCTAGAGCTCCCACCATATATCATCTTTCTCCTCACTAGAAAGGCAAAGATACTTTCTCCTCCAAATAACAGGACAAGTCATAGCGAGTGTCATAATTATGATGTTATGCAATTTTTTAAGCCTCATTAGAGAAGCCACTTGGCATTGCCTAATCTTAATATAGAAGACTCTCTCAATGAATAAATGATACATCTAAATCAAATCTAAATTCTCACACTTAGTAATACTATGAGATATATCACCATACTTAGTCCATTGTGAGATAACCTCACAATCAAGATTTAAAAGCTTCTTATTCCTCTTAACTTCTAGCCTATCATTTAGTAAGTTATGCCAATGTCACAAGTTATCTCATGTCCAAGGAATATACTATTTTTCTACTCTAAGTGAAAAAAAAAATAGAAAGCTACTGCTAGCTTGAATAACATCTCACCACAACAATCACATCCATGAATGAGATGTTAGGAGACCTCAATGTCAATAATGAAATTTACCTCACCCACTCAAGGTTAGGGAGATATCACCTTCTAGGATCATCCATCAACCATGCATGATTGACATGAGTATGGTTTACATTGGCCTATAACATTTTCTCTAGAATATCTCCCAATTAAATGTACACAATGTCATATGTATTAATTTAATCTAAAAAAACTAGATACATGGGCAAGTTAGCCTAGAAATAAGAAAAAATAAAGTTAAGATCAAAATATAAACTAGAAAATACATTTAGAAAATCAACACTAAAAAATTACCCTACAACACCAAAATAATATGAGATCCTTTTGACCATTCCTCCATCAAACCCAAATCTAGCCTTCCATGAAGCATGTGTACCAAGCCAGCTTGCTAAATAACATTATACCACCTATGTTTCCTAGCCCTTATCACCTTATTTAGAAACTATGCATAGATAGCAAGACACCTATTACTCTCAAGAGCCATCTCACAAAGTTTACTCTCTAACTTTTCTAAGTAGGTATTAGGCATATTGAAATCCTCCAACCTACACACATAAGAAAAAAAATCAAGATTAGTAAAAAGAGGACCACAAAAGAAAAGAAAAACTAAAATAAACTTACTTAAACACCCTAGTATGTGTGCTTGTAAGAAAAATAGAGTTTGAAGCCTCTACATGTTCAATAAAAGAGTGGAGTAAAGTGCTTGTATAGCTACTTCCTCCATAAAGAATATAGGTCTACAAGCCCAAACTCACTGGTGTGGATGCTATCATTAACAAAACTAATAGAATTGTTAGCATTCTACTCTACATAGTCTAGTAGTCTAGCACATGATCCAAGGTATATTTACTCTAGTAAAAGTGGCATAATATGAACTAGTAATAGGGTCTAAATTAAAACATGAAAGTGATCTAGATTGAACTTCCAAAAGTGACTATCCCCTAGATGATCCCACATCTACTTAGAGAAAAGCAAATGATCATATATGATAGGTAATGTCTTCATCCTTCTAGGCTTCTTCATAACTATAGGGTTCATTTCATAGATCAAAAAGTACATGGGATCAATAATCAAGAGCCTAGACATCATATCTCCTTTGCAATAAAATCAACACAAACCAAGAGCTAGTTTTCATTAGGTTAAACAATACAAAAACTATGAATATGGATAAAAATATTTTAAAAATGAGAAAAATATGCTTGTACATCTACTAAGCTATTGTGCATTCACTTTTCCTTGACTCATTGATCATCAAATATTGAACTCACTGATCAAATTCTAACCTTTTTCTTCTAATCTCAATATTTATAAAATTTCAAGCAAAAAATCTATCCTAACACTTTGTCCAAAATTTTTCCTATCTTTTGAATTACTTAACACTGGAAAAATTCTAATGCTCACTACCATTCCAACACTTAGCAAAAAAAATCATGAATACAATTCTAGTTTTTTTTTCCTATAATGTCACATCTAGTTTTTAGGTTCAGTTTCCAAAGATAAGAAAGTTTAATTTTACATCTTAATCTCAATACTTCTAAAATTTGTCACTTTCAATTTTCAATTTCCCATGCCTTTAAGGATTTTTAGGTCTTTTTATTTAATCTAATTCCTCTGCTCTAGATCCATGCCTTGGAAGAGTCTAACTTCCAATTTTGATTTTAGTTTAATATTTTCCATACTTAAAGAAATATTTGTCAAAGTGCTCTAGCACTCAGTCAAATTTTGACCACTCACTTCCCCATTGTTCCTCCAACACTAAATCATTTCTTAAAACTTCATACTAATACCCCAATATAGTCATGTCAAGACACACCACTCAATCATGTTAGCCAACCATGTTGAGCCATGTTGATTGGTCACACCAGATAGTCACACCAAATGACTGTATACTCAACTACATCAAGGAATGTCAACCAATCATACTAAGGCATGTCACTTAGTAGTATTGAAGCATGTTAGTTATACATGCCAAATAACCACATCAAGCCATGCTAGTTAGCTATAGCACATTGGCTATTCTAGTTGCTAGTCACCGCTAGATCCTAATATAAAAAAAGTTTCTACTCCCTAGAAATATGTAGGTTCTATTAGCTAGCGGCCTTGAGTGCATCATCTTATGACATTCATGGTATGCTAGTTCATTGCACTAGTTGATCATGTGCTTAATGCACCAATTTCAAATGCTAGTTAGTAGCAAGAGACTAATCCCTTTTAAAATAAAGGAAAAAAGGAGGTTGCCATTAGTACCACATGCCATATGCTAGCAAGTTTGTTGCACTACCAACCAACATGCACTGGTAGATCATAGCACCACATGCCATACACTAGTAGGTCATTAATTCTACCAAGGACCATGTTTGGTAGGTCACGACACCACCATGCATCATCCATTAGTAGGCTTATGCTATTATTCACCACACTAGGCACTCACCATGTAGGCTAACTAGGTTTTTCCTTCCACCTCTTTGCATCATTCTAAGTCATTCTAAAATCAATGAAAAAAATCAAAACCCTTGGAAACTCTAAAATTTAATATTTCTACCTCAAATGAGCTAGAGGTAGAAATTCTTGACAATAATCAACCAAGGCAAGGTCAAATATACCCTCACCAAGGATAAATATACCCTAAAGGAGCATGAAAAAATCATTTTCTACCCTTGAAAAGGCTACAAAACACTATTTGTTTATTAATTTAGCCCTACTATTTCTTGTTTTCCTCCTACCCCTCTACTCTATAGGTCACTACCTAGTTAATGCTCTAGCACTACTATGTTGTGGTTGGCCTGGCTTGCATAATCCATGCACCTCACAAAAGTACTATCAGTAATGAAAAATTCTATGACCACTACCAACATCAATAACAATCACCCTCTTGTCTCTCTCCTTCTTCCCTCCTTTTCAACATGTGCAACAAAATGAAAAAATATTGTGAAGGTTAATATCTAGAGCCTACCTTAGCAAAGTTGACATATGGCTAGACCCCTCATTGATGATCTCCTTCATGCATTGGCTTATTTGATAATTGTCCTACTTTCCTTCCTAACAACCTCTACCTTCCTCTTAAGTGGTTGTTGTTGGGTCCCATTATTGCTCCTCTTGTTTCTTCCATGTTTGCATCTCTCATCATGTGACACCATCACACTATGTGCTAGCACACATAAGACAAACATAAACTCCTCCATATCAAACTCCTAACTCCTATCACAAATGCAAAATTCCAAAATGATTGATGAGCAGCTAGGTACCCCTACGCCCAGCCATGCGAATCATGGGTGTTCACACACTACTCGGTCGAATTTTGTAGACTGTCAGCACTTAACATACACCAAACCTTAACCAGCAAAACCCTTTGTTAGAACGGTCGTTGTCTTCTCAACCTCACTTGTGAGTATCTAGTGGCAATGATTAAGTGAGATTGAGGTAACTGATTTTTATAGTTTTTACTTTATTGTTTGGCATCTAATTAAGGTACAAAAAGTAAGGAATGAAATATTATCTAACCTATAATTATCCTAATCTATATCTTAACTATTCCTAGCATAAGTATCTAATCCCATCTTCCAGGCATGTCTTGAGCATTTCCTAACCACTACTGGGTTACCAGATGTTAGGTGTCACTGGGTTACCAAGTGTTGGATTTACGTTCGAGATGGTCGTACTTATGGTTTCTATGAACTATGAATGAATGATAGCGATCAAACTAATAATAAGAGAAAATGAAGTAATTATCAAAGCATATAAATATTAAGCTATTGAATGCAGTAAACGACTAAGTCCAAATGCTGCAAGGAATTCTTGAAGAGTTCATCTTTATTGCCATCACGCCAATGGGCTCAGATACATCAATGCTCGAATAAAGAGCTAGTCACTTTTCTTACACCTGCTGTGGGCACTTGGAAAATATTCTATCTCCTGCAGGAAAAAATTGCAAGAGCTTCACTACAACTGACAAAAAGGTACTCAATGAGGTGAAAGGCCCTCTTATTTATAGGCCGAAATAGTTGCTGCATAAATAGGGCCACGTCGACACATGGAAGGATACGTTGATGGGGCCGCATCAATGGGGCCATGTACAGGGGGCCGCATCAATGGGGCCATGTACAGGGGGCCGCCTCGATGCAGTTGCATATATGGGGTTCCATATACATGGCCTAGTAAACACATTAACCAAAAAACACTTCATCATACCCCCACGATTAAGTAAAAACTCATCCTTGAGTTCCTCTTACAATTTGAAAGGTATGGACTTTTATTTACAACACACATGACTTGACACACACATGACACAACATCAATTTTACCAAGTTCCCAAGTTATAGAGAAGGAAAAGTTACAAAAATGGTGGTGTTTAGAGACAAAATTGAACACCTTGTGGGTCCTAGAGTTTCTGCCATGTAGAAGGATGCAAAAAATTACCAAAGAAGATCACACCATCCCTAGGGACGATGGTTTTGACAGACCTTCACCAACCTCTAGCCCGTGCGATGGTGGTGGCATGAATGATGGTTGTCCCATAGTGACTGCAACTTTTGGAGGTAGCTAGAAAGCCTTCAAGAGAGCCCTCATTTTTTCCTCTTTGATTCTAGGATTGTTCACTATCTAGGCAGCTTCACCAATTTGTGTTGGAACTTGAACCTCCCAAGGGCATGGAAACACTGGGAAGAGTTCTTTTAGGTTGATAAACCAGCCTACGAACTGCATCCATTCGATGTTGAGCACTTGGATTGATGCCTACAGCTAATGGTAGTCCTTCATCTGATGGGCCAAGTTCTCCGCGACTGCACGTTTTCCTTTAAAACTCATGTAGAGAACCTTGAGTTCCACGTTTGTTGTTTCCAATTTTTGCTTCATCACTTTATGCACTTGGAACTTGCCCTCATATAAAAAGTATGAGGTGGCCACTTGTTTCTCCAATTTGGACTATGGTCTCCTAGCTATGAGCATGGCTAGGTTTGCATAGTGAAGGTTGGCGAGCTCTATATACTCTATCATTTCTTCAATTTGTAGCTCTTTGAGGTGGATTTTAGCTTGATTGTAGGCATTCAATCCATCAAAGATAGGTTGCCATACTTTGCCTTCTTCTTGGAGCTATTGGAACGCTTGGTTCAACTTGGCCTTTGCGACTTGAATCTACTTCTCATTTACTTCCTTTTGCAGTCCCACTTGGTCCCTGTAATGATTCTTGATTTTTTTAATCTTTAGGGCCTTGTTCTTCCAAGTGGCGATTTTGATGGCAGATTTTTGTTGCAAAGCCCAACCTCCTCCATGGATAGATTTTAGTTCTCAGCTACCAACCTTCTCATGTTAGCATTCACCCTAGCTAGCCCTTCCTGCTATTGGTGGATAAAATTTTTCATGTGCTCATTTTTTGCACCAACATTACGTAAGCAATGAACCTCCATGGTCAACCTAACATTCTCATAGAAAAACTCTATCAAGTCCTTATTTAAATTATATGCTTGAATGTCTACTAAGGACATATCAAAGATCACCAACTCTCGCTCATCCTCAATTGTCTGAAGTTTGAGCTGAAGCTATTGAAAAGATTCATCTATAGTGATTTCACAGTTTATCAGAGCTAGATCGGCAAGTTGGGTTCTTAATTTGGCCACTTCTATTGCCAAGCATTGATAGGCATCTTGAGCAGTTTCAAGTTGCCCTTACAAAATAAGGCTCTTATCCCTTGTTGAGAGTAGCTCTGACTAGGTTGCAGTGATGTTGTCCGGAAGTTCAAAGACATCCATAAGCGGTTGCCCAGTTCCCACCAGTCGGTCCAACAATTCCTAATGTTGCACTTGCATTTATCTTGCTACATGAGGTTCTAACAGATGCCTGTACATCTTGAAGTCCATGAACATCTGGTACAAGTGCCGTTGGTGCGTTAAGAGCTATAGCAATTGTATCGGCAACCACTTTAGCCACAATCTCCTGTTCTTGGTGCTGCATCACCAAGACTGTTGACCCTTTACCATCTTCCAAGCGTACTGAGAAGGTAGCAGTATTCCTAGAGATCTTGAGAAATAGTTGTTGGGTTGATACTGTTACCTCTCAAACACTAGGATCTGTCCTTGCTAGTACTTGCATTCGGGTAGCAGAGAACATCAACCATGCTCTTTCCAGCAAACTAACTGATCGAGCCACTTGCTCCAGGTGGCTCATTGTAGGGCTATAGACCAAAGGGTCTTCCCCTCCACCAGTCCTACCAGATTGCTCTTGCTAGCTCAAGAGTGATTGTCAGATCCCGCAGATGTGTTCTGGAATGATTTGTGAACCTGAACTTGTTGTTTGCATAGGTGGTGGAGGTGGTTGCTACTCCTCCTCTGTCTACATCATGGCTAGAGTCCTATCCTACATCATTTCACTCCATGAGTCAATTGGGACATGTCAAGTTGTATCATTGGTGTACCATGCTATCCTTGCCCATTTACATAACTTTATGATTAGGCAGGGGAAGGGGAATCTCATCTTCCACGTTTTCTTTCAACAAAATGTTTTTCAATTTCCAAAAATAGTAACTATGGAAGACTCATCGGGAAATTCCCACTTAGAGCAGCACATGCATGAGTAGAGAAGGCTATGATTTTGCTAGGTCTTACTGTTGGATTCAGGTGGTAAGACACGATCTTTGAATATACCCTCTTTGTTATGGTTAGAGAACCGAACTCCTTGTGGTCTACCCCATAGCATTGCCTAATCCACTACCCTTTTACCTCAGGGTCTACTTATTTTGGGATCTCCACCACATTTGCTCCGGTCTTAGGCACCCCCAGAGCTTGCGCTATTACCTCTGAAGAGTAAGAGACATAAATGTCTTTGATTCTTACTCTGGACCCCAGTTTCCGATTCATCCAGAAGAGATAGGTCTCTCCTAAGTACCATTCACCACTGGTTGTGATGATTGGCCACATCAGAGAGTTTTGCAGTTGAAGCCTCACATCTTCTGGTGCATTCTTGAGGAATGGTCCAAAGTTTAGCTCTTGGAGAACCATTCGTTGCACTTCGCGCGGCTTGATAGCATCAAGACAGGCTTAGGTCAGGGTGACCTCAAGCCGTGGTGCTATTCCCAGAGTCTCATCCCCTTGCAATTGCTAGTTGGGAATCTCCTCTTCAGGAATCTGATGGATAGATTCCACATTAGGTCCTTCGTGGAGGGGGCCAGTTGCATGAGAGCCCTCTGCATGCTTTGGTTGTGGCATGCCTCATCCCCTTTTTGTTCGTGGGTGCTTGTCCCTCGGTTGTGATGGTCCTTCGCCCCTTGGATGCCTTAGTTTTGGTGCCATCTGCAATCAAACATAACCACCCATTAGATTATGCATAAGTAGCTCAAGATGGTCCTTAAACACCTTCTTAGTTTGACTAAGTTATGTTGTTGGCACGGGCATTCCATTAAGTCTCCCAGAGTGTTAATTCATGGGTTAGAGCCAAAAACAACAAGGGATGAGTTGAAGTTTAAAAAATTGTTTTTATTTCTTCCCTTAGAGGTGTGAAGTCTTATTAACTAACTGATTAATTAATTAATTACACATAGGCTTCACCCCATCATGACTTAGAGCATACCTCCAATTGCTTAAAATGGCAAGGATTGGTTGATGCAGATGCATGATGTAATGTAGGTGCTTGGGAAGACGTTGGGCAGAAAAAATGATAAAATCTCCCACCAATTTGTTTGCAAAATGATGAAATTTCAAAGTGCAATGGGTGTATATATAGGGAGTAATGGTTGTGTCGACGGGGCTGCATATACGCAGCCACGTATACGTAGGAGGTTGCGTATATGGGGCCCCATATACGCAAGGGGTCACACCCGTTGACCAACATTGACCAGCCCAAAAAATGAATTTAAAACACCAAATTGGGGTGGTTGAAGAGTGTGAGAGACTGGGAATGCTATCGAGGACACGAGGAAGGTAAATAGGGCTATAAAAAGAGTCAAACGTATGAGAATGTGGGAAACAGGAACTTCGCGAGAAAGAAATCAAGCGATGGATAATTATGGAAACAAGCCACCAATCAAACCAAGAGGATGGGAACTAAAAAATGACACCAAGAATATGCAAGTAGGTCCTTCCCATAGCAAGCGATTACCTTCGTAGCCCTTGTATATCACCAAGACTGAGGTCCGTGGGCCCCGGGGCTAAGGAATGGTGATCACACTTTATACATCCATCCATGAAAACTTGTCACAAAATGAGAAGCTCAAAGGAATCATGACAAATGATCAAAACATAAAATCGGTAGTGTGGTGAGTCATGGAGAGAAATGGATGGAGAGAGAGAAGTGAGTGGAATTCCAATTATTGGTCACATGAAACCCTGTGTGAAGTTGTGGTTAAGTGACCCGATAGGACCTTGCCTAAGTTCAGACCCAAAACCATCCATATCTAGTGACATCGTAGCAACATGCGAAGACTCGTCCACCCCCCAAGTGAAATGCACCCATAGAGAACCACCACTCCAACGGATGTGAGAGGAAGGAAGTGAAACAGAGCCAAGTTAGAGGGGGCGAAGGGAGTCCCATAACTAGTGTGTGTGGCCCATGAGAGGCAGTCTAAGGGGTGTGCTTTGAATTCCCACATGGTTAAGATTTTATTCTAGTATTTTCTTTTATTTTTTGGGAACCACACCATGCAAAGACCCATGCTTGTACGCATGCATTCAACCAAGGGGTGTTCTTTGAATCCTCATGTTGTTTTTTTTTTGGAGTTTTTAATGAGGACCACACGATGCAAGGTCAAACTGCCAAGGAGCTTCCTTGCAGAGAAGGACTTGGAGTGGAAAAATATCCATAAGGTCACTCCTGCCATCCAAGGGGTAGAAGAGGATGACAAATGGTGCATTCCCCTTGAATTCACACCCAATTCAACCAGGGGGCCATCCCTGATTCTAGGAACTACACAAGTCACACATTAATTATAATTTTTTTAAGTGAAAGGGGGTTACATGTTTCTAAGGGTTGGAAAACCATGGAGTGGGTGAATGGGTGGATGATGTTGACTCACTAATGATATTATGAGGTGAAAGTAGACACAAAAACCAAGAACAACCATGCAAGGATAGGAGCAAGGTAAAATAAGTAGCTCTTTTGAGTGACCCATCACAACAAAAACCATCCACACCGAGCCTGATAACAATAAGATGGTTTATTAGCGATTAATTGGAAATGAAACACACACATACTTACAAATAAAAAATAAAAAAGAAATGGAAAAATAATTAAGAAAGGAAAAATTAACAGAATTTGGAAAATGTATGAATGATGTTGAAAAAAAAGAGTGTAAAACAAAAAAATTCCAAAAAGGGTTGAGGAGTGTAGTGGAATGGGTTAGCATGGGCGATGGTCTCCCCCACGACTGGTTGGAAAGGAGGAGACACAAAATATGGAGTGAGGCTATCCTGGTGATGATGAGGTGGTCTCATTGGTTAAGTGGAGTTCATGAAAAGGTTTTAGTTATTTCCGGTTGACCAACTACGTTCTTGTGGGGTAGTCAGGTTTGTGGATAAGAAAGGCCCCAGATGGGAAGGTTTCAAAGATAATGTAAGGTCCCTCTCATAGTGTTTGAAAGTTGGTCAGTTGAGATACATGTGAGGGGTTCCAATACAACACCTTGTCTCTACATCTAAATGTGACATTCCGAAACCTAAGATCATAACATTTTTTGTTGTAGGCCTTGTGGATCTCGTTTGAAGACAGGGCCACTAAGTGATTCTCATCTAGCACACTTAGGCTGATAAGTCATTTATGTTGTGCTAGCGGCAGGTCAAGGCCTAAGTCACTAGTTGTGGATAGTGTCTAAAGTTCTGCCTGGATTGGAAGTTTTGGTAATTTTCCATACACTAACTTATAGGGAGAGTACCCTACAGGAAGTTTCCAAGTGGAGCGATAGGCCCAGAGGGCATCATTAAGTTTGGTGCTCCAATCCCTTTTGTATTTGCTAATGGTTCAAGTGAGGATCTTGGTGATCTCCCTATTGGTGACTTTGGTCTACCCATTGGCTTGGGGGTGATAGGGTGTCATAAATTTATAGGTGACCCTCAAGTGTTGCATGAGCTTTCGAAAAGTGACACCCGTGAAATGAGTCCCATTATCCAAGATGAGTGCATGTGGCACTCTAAACCTATTGATGATTTACTATTGGATAAATTTTTTGGCAATGTTTGAAGAATAGTTGATGACAGTAGCTGCCTCCACCCACTTGGTGTAGTAGTCCACAGCTACAATGATATACACATTTTCATTGGATAGGGGTGTGATGGGCCCCATGAAGTTGATGCCCCAAATGTCAAATGGCTCCGGTGGTTGGATCCACTATTGAGGTCCCTCCATTCATGCAGTCATCCCACTATCTCTTTGGCATCATTCACAAGAGTAGGAAAACCATTGTGCATTCCTAAAAATTGTGGGCTAGTAATATCCTGCAAGTAGGATCTTAATGGTTTTGCAGCATCCAACACAGTGGCCCCCACAAGGGCCTTCATGAGCATCTTGGAAGATGCACAATGTATCATCATCAGGGACATACCATTGAACTAGGCCATCTGTGCACACCTTATAAAGGTGACCATTGATTTCGATGAAGTGCTTGGCTTTATGGAGAAACTGTTATTTCTACCGATGGTCCCACTCCTTGGACAACTCTTGAGTTGTGAGATAGGTGAGGATGTGGCTGAACCAAGGTGATGCTTTGTGCACTTGTGGGTTGACTGCACCTGCGAATAGGAGTTCATCTGAAAATTGGTCAGAAAGGGGCTCCTCCTCTTCTATGTCATCCCATCGCAACTGAGACAAGTGGTCAACAATCACATTCTCGATTGGCTTCTGGTCTACCATGGTGAGGTCAAACTCTTGAAGAATCACTAGACACTTTATGATGCGAGGGATTACTATTGGTTTGTTCATCAAAAACTAGATAGAACTATGGTTAGTGTGCACAAACACCTTGTATTTGAGCACATAGTGTTGGAATTTTTCCAAGGTGAACACCACCTCCATCAACTCCTTTTTGGTGATGGTGTAGTTAAGTTGAGCACCCATAATGCTATGGCTTGCACAATGGATATAATATGGATATTTTTGATCATTGCACTACATAAGCATGACTCCCAAGGCATAATTGTATGCATTATTCATAATGTGAAAGGGCCTAGATCAATCAGGTGCTTGTAGAATTGGAGTTTCTATGATTTTCTGCTTAAGCACTTGGAATGTAGATTCACATTCCTTGGTCCAGATGAATGGAGCATATTTCTTTGTGAGTTCTACCAATGGCTTGGCGATCTTTGAGAAATTTTCAATGAAGCGCCAGTAGTAACTAGTGTGGCCAAGGAATGACCGAATGTCTTTTACAATGCTTGGTTGTCGGGTGATTCCTTGGATGACCCTGATCTTTTTAGGATCCACGCTAATCCCTGTTTGTGAGATACGATGCCCCAACACAATGCCTTCTTGGACCATCAAGTGGCTTTTCTACCAATTGAGCCATAGATTAGTGTCTTCACACCTATTCAGAACTTGCTCAAGGCAGTTCAAGGCTTGCTCAAATGTGGCCCCATAGGTAGAGAAGTCATCCATGAAGACTTCTACCCCATTGCCAATCTACTGTTGAAAGATACTAAGGACAAGGAGTTGGAAAGTGGTACATGCATTACACAGGATAAAAGACATCTTCTTGTATCCAAAACTCCCCCATGGACTCATGAAAATTATTTTGGCTTGGTCCTCTAATGCAATATAGATTTGGTTATAGCCACTATAACCATCCCAAAAGCTGTAATAATGGTGCCCTGCAATGGTTTTCAACACCTGGTCCACAAATGAGAGTGGGAAGTGATCCTTGAAGGTAGCCATGTTGAGTAATTGAAAATATATGCAGACCCTCCATTTTCCACCCTTCTTCGGCACAATAACGAGTGGGCTGACACATTCGCTATCAGCGATAGAATAGATGAACCCCGCTTTGAGAAAATGCTCGATTTCATCTTTGATGACTTGCTTCAATTTGGGGTTCAACCACCTTTGTGGTTGTTGTCATGGCTTCATGGAGGGGTCAATATAGATTCGATGTTGGCAGATCTTGGGATCAACTCCGGTTAACTCAAGATATGACCATGCAAACACAACATCCCATTTGTTCACCACCTTCAGCAACTTTTTCTTCTGTTTAAGAGCAAGGGTGGCATTACTAATTACCAGCTTCCCATTTTTTAGAAATGCATATTCTAAGTGGGTCGGTAAAGACTTGACCTCTAGGGGTTCTTTTTTGAAGCTTTCAGGGATTTGTAGCTTTCCCCAATCATCATGGTCATTAATAGTGGAGACTTGTTGATGAACCTCTTCCATTTTGTTCATGCTCTCTATCTCTACATAGGATCGTACAAGCACCTCAGATGGTTCCATGCATAATGTGCTACTAGTAGGATTAGCTGTTAGCCACTGGGCACCTTCTTAAGTTGTGGTTGCTGCGTACAGGCATTGTTCAACTGGTGATTCTTTGGTACACTGATTGCATGCTTGAATGGATGTCCGCTTGATGGACCATAACTACTACACATAGTTGCACCCTGAGTTGCTGTACGCAATTTATGGAACGTGTTTTTTCTTGATCTTTCCAAAGGGATTTTCCTCTGAGATTTCAATGGAAAGATCTTAGAGTCCTAGTCTTGCATCCACTGTGCTCAGCTAGCCTCTTCCCATTATGATTGGGAAGTTCCCCTTACAATTCTCCACATGGATGACAAGGAAATCGGTAGGATAGGACCATCCACAAATGGTGGTTACAATATCCTCCACCAATCCCAAGGGAGCGATGATGGATTGGTCTACTAGCTTGAGCCAAATGTTGCTCTTCTTTAGTAGGGGCAAGTTCCAGTTCTTGTAGATGTCATGAGAGATCAAGTTGACCCCTGAGCCCAAGTCCAAAAGAGCTTTACATAGCTCATTCCCTACCACCTGAAGATATATGAGGAGGCTTCCTGGATCAATCAATTTCTGGGAAAGATGTCTTGCCTTTATCTAGTTGGTCATTGCATGAGTGAGCATGAGTGTTTGTACATTGGAGGGCGTGTGATTTGGAGGCTACTTGAGCAATGGAATAGTGGAGGCACTCTATGGTTCAAAGGCACTAGCCGCAGGTGTATGTGAGGGTATGTTTGGATTGTTGGGCTAGAAGAAAGGAAGTTTTCGTGGTTTGGGTTCTCGTCCATTCAGCTGAGGTGCCAGTTGTAGGTTGATAGGGCTCATAGTGTTTCTTTGCTATGGCTATGGTGGTATCTCCCCCTGCATAGGTGGAGCAGGTGGTAGATGAGTGGGATGTTGTGGAGAAGGAGTGGCAGGAGAAGGTGATGGAGGATAGTAAAGATGTGGGCTTTCCCCCCTGGGTGATGTAGATTGTGGTCAGAAATATTCTGGGAAATGATAATAATTTTGAAATGCGGCATGGATGGAAGAGTCCCGTGGAGATATTAGTTGCTTAACATAGTACCCATAGGGATCTTGTTATCAGTAAGGGTATTACTACCTTGGAGGTGGCATTCTCCATGCTTATGGTTGCTACCACTGCTGGAAGTATTCATAAGGTTGTGGTGGTGCTCCACTTGGATAATACCCTTGCTACTGGTGGAACTGCCTTGGGTTGCCTTGTGGATAAGGTAACCTTTGGGGTGTTTGCCTCCTTGCCAAACGAGGATTCAATGTGTACATCCTCGAATCTTGAAGATGTGACACCACAGGACAACACCCCTTAGGATGTTCATACTGGTCTATGTCACATTCATTGTCTTCCTCTGTATCAGAGTCCGCAACCTATTCTGCTACAGAAACTTTGACCTTACCCTTATGATGGGCACATTCAACTTCCTTCTTCCTATGCTGATCTTGATCATTACCTTGCTCTCTGGACTCTTCTGTAATTTTCAACACACTTTGGAATTTTTCGTCCAAAGAGTCCCACATCTTATCAACCTTTGCCGATATTTCAGATGCAAAATTTTGTAAAGGAAAGTTTTTTTGGTTCACCACTGCTTCCAGTGGTGATTCCTCCTCATCTTCACAAAATTGAACTTCCCTTTTTTTGATGGAAGGATCCTAGTTGAACTCTTCTGCACTCTCATTTTTTCTGAGTTCCCCCTCTTCTTTGGCCACTTGCTCAATGAGGCACTGTAGTTGATGGATCCTCAATTCTAATAATTATCCCTGGGCATACATGCCAAGGGTATTTCTTGTTTCAAAGCAGAGCCCATCAATGATATGGCAAAGTTGTGCCCACTGAGAGTAGCCATGACCAGGGCACCGATGTAACAATGAGCAGTACCTACTCATGGCTACATCCAAGGGTTCATGATTACCTTGCTTCCACCCTTGGATCTAACATCTCAGATTCACCACTCTAGAGTACGTTTGATACTTTTTATTGAAAATCTCAAACATCATACTCCATCTTCTGATTGATTTCGATTCCAAAGACCAGTACCAACTTTCTGCTTCCTTGATGAGTGTGTGAGGGAACAGCTTAAGCTTCTGCCAATCATTATCCATATTCTGCAGGGTGCAAGCATTATGGAACACTTGCAAGTGAGTTTGTGGATCAGAATTGTATCCCCATTCAAACCTGGGGATATTGTTCATGTGAATATGTTTGATCCGACTATCCTTCAAGTGCCTACTAGGGATCTGAACTACCTCAACGATATGGAGCATGCTCCAAGCAGCTAACAATGGCTTATTCAAGTCATAGTCCTACTAAGCACCATGGTGTCTATGATGATTCTGGTTGCCCCTCCTTTCATGACGGTGAGGTTCGTGTGATTGGTCACGTGCTTCCTCACGCCGTTCCTTCCGATCCTTATGAAGACCATCATTTCACTCCTTTCTACCATGGTTATGATCAGAGTCCGAACTGGATGAAGGTAGTGGTGAGCGATAGGATGGAGAAGAGGGAGAGGGATCGCCACCATCCTAGTGTCGATATCCCTCTCTACTTTGGTGGTAGCCATGATCTTCCTGCCCATCCTTGCTTGTGTTGTGACCTTTCCTACCTAACCCTCCATCATCCTGGGGGTCCCGATCACTTTCTTGCTTATTCCAGATGATGTATTGGAGGACCTAGCATCCTAGAGGAAGTTCAGCCAAATGGGAGTCATAAAAGATAGGCTCCTCATCATCCTATAGCCCTTGCAACAATAAGGGGTTATTGAATTGTTTCCCCTTCATGTGTTCATACCGTTCTACCTGCTGCTGATCTCATACCCATTGGGCCTCAGTGGGACGATAGTCCTAGTAATCATGGTCCTCCATGAAGTACTTCGCACCATGGTCTTGGATGCCTAATTTGGCAAGATTGTGGAACAGCATTCTAGGAGCCGATCGGTCAGGTGGTAGTACAATGTTTCTTTCCATGTCCCGCCATCGTAGATGTTCATCCTGATGTAGGATGAAGGTGAAGTTAGGGACATATTCTTCAGGATGCTTGTATACCACCCGACATTCTTGTGGCACCGGTGGGTTGGATCCATCTCGCCTATGAGAAGAAGACATATTGGATATTAGATGATCCATTTAATCGGTGTACTTTACTTTTCTTTAGTCTGCCTAGCATGCGTAAGGTTTACTATCTTAGGTCCGTTCCAATGACATGAATGATAACTTTGCTAAGATTAATTGGCATATGTAAGATTAACAGTCCCCGACAATGGCGCCAATGATGAGTGGCTAGGTACCCCTATGCCCAACCATGAAAATCAAAGGTGTTCACACGCAACTTGGTTGAATTTCATAGACTGTAAGCATTTAACATACACCAGACCTTAACCAGAAATATCCTTTGTTAGAACAGTCATTGTCTTCTCAACCTCACTTGTGAGTATCTAGTGGCAATGGTTAAGTGAGATTGAGGCAACTGATTTTTATAGTTTTTACAACCTCACTTGTGAGTATCTAGTACCTTGAGAATAAGGGGTTATAGTACCTTAATTATCTAGTATCTTTTGACATCTAATTAAGGTACAAAAATTAAGGAATGAAATATTATCTAACCTATAATTATCCTAATCTGTATCTTAACTATTCCTAGCATAAGTATCTGATCCCATCTTCCAGGCATGTCCTAAGTGTTTCTTAACCACTACTGGGTTACCAAACGTTAGGTGTCATTGGGTTATCAAGTGTTGGATTTACGTTCGAGATGGTCGTACTTATGGTTTCTATGAACTATGAATGAACGATAGCGATTAAACTAATAATAAGAGAAACTTAAGTAATTATCAAAGCATATAAATATTAAGCTATTGAATGTAGTAAATGACTAAGTCCAAATGCTGCAAGGAATGCTTGAAGAGTTCATCTTTATTGCCATCACACCAATGGGCTCAGATACATCAATGCTTGAATAAAGAGCTAGTCACTTTTCTTACACTTGCTACAGGAAGTTGGAAAATATTCTATCTCCTGTGGGAACAAACTACAAGAGCTTTGCTACAACTGATAAAAAGGTACCTCAATGACGCGGAAGGCCCTCTTATTTATAGGCCGAAATAGGTGCTATGTAAACAGGGCCATGTCGATGCATGGAAGGATGCATCGACGGGGCTACGTCGATGGGGCCACATATACAAGGTCCCATATATGCGGCGTAGTAAACATGGTGACCAACAAACACTTCATCAATGACTATCTTTCTTCTTCCCTCCAAATTTATATCTTCTATTTTCCTTCTTTGTTTTATTTTTAGTTTTACCTTTTGCTAGATTTTTCTAAAAATAAAAGTACTAAAATACCAAGCCAACATGATTTGTCTATGTCACTGATGATACTAGGACACCTATGCTAGACATACTAGCATATTTCTTTATAACCTCGAAAATTTCCCAATGATACCAACTAGGATCCCACATGTTCACTACACAACTTCATATAAAAGAACCTGATACTTAGAATATTTTCTAATACTTTTTCTTCAAAAACATAGAAAACTTTCTATCATTTTTTTCTCACTCCACAAAAAATTCTCTAACTTTCCAAACCCTTAAAAACCCTTCCTCTTGTTCTACCATGAAAATTTTCAATTTTTTTCTCCTTTTTAGGCTTAGAAAATATTTTCATACTTTCCTTCTTTCCTTGTGCAAATTTTTTATTCCTCTCTTCTTCATGTCTTATAAAATTTTCTAACTCTTTTCTAACTAGGACATAGAAAATTATTTCATTTTCTCTAAAATTTTCTAACTAGGACTTAGAAATTTTCGTATTATCTTTCATTTCAATTCTAGAAAATTTATCAACTTTTTCTTTCCCAAGACTTAGGAAAATTTCTAATGTTTCCTCATCTTTGAACCTTAGAAAATTTTCTAATGTTCCAACTTGAACTTAAAAATTTTTTCTCTTCACTATTTTCATAGTTTTAAAAATTTTCTAACTTTTCTACCCTTCTTAGACTTAGAAAATTTTCTACCTCACTCTCCATACTTTGACAAATTTTTCATTCTTTTTCCAAACTTACAATTTTTTTCCTATCTCTCTCTTGAAAAATTTTAAAATTTTTTTAACTCTTTCTATATTATGTATGTAAACTCAAAATATTTTCTAACTCTTTTTATCATTTTAATCTCATTGTTATGTAACTATTAATTTCTCTCTCATGCTTTACAAGTCATTGATCCTAATTTACTCCATCATTTGCATGAATCCCTTGCCTTGGACAGGACCCATGGCCGAATCTCTCAACCTCTTAATGAGGATTTAATTAATTGTCTACCTCTTGATCCCTTAGATTCTATCATCTCAACCCTCAATATCACTGAGAAAGAATTAACACCTCAAAGCAACCTTTCCTTCTTAGATCATAAATCAATTTTGACTAATGATCCATTAGTAGAGCTCACTATAACAAATCATTGAAATGAAAAAAAGATCTTAAAACTAGAGGCAAACTTTCCTAATGATATTGAGGAATCCATTCTACAAAAAATTCTATCATCTTTTTATGGGAATATGATAACATGGCCAATTTGAATCCTATTCTCATCCAATACAACATCATACTTAAGGAAGTTTCCAAACCTATTAAGAAAAAAGCCTAAAAAATCAAGCTTGATCTAGCTTTAGCTATAAAAGATAAGATAACCAAACTCTACAATCATAGATTTATATGTTCCATACATTACTTTGGTTGGATATCCAACATGGTGGTTGTTCCCATGAAAAATAGAGCTCTTACAATATGCATTGATTTTTGTGACCTTAATAAAGTAACATTATAAGATAATTTTTTACTACCCAACATCAATCCACTCATAGACACAATGGTATGTTATGCTTGACTTAGTTTCACAGATAGTTTTTTAAGCTACAACCAAATTCAAATCAATCATGAGCACCAATGCATTACAACTTTCATGATCCCATGGGTATACTCTAATCCATGCATCATTTCATATGTAATTGAAGTAACCAATTTCACTCCCTTTCTCACCTTCTCAAACAATTAGAACTTTTAGCTAAGACTCAAAGTGTTAAGAGGCTTTCAATGTAACCAAGCATGCCCTTACTAATCTTTCCATCCTCCATCCTTCATCCTCCTCAATTTGATCTCTCTTTCTATCTTTGTCTTTCTAAGTTTAATCATTCTATCATAGCCATGCTTTAAAAATGACACAAAGATGGTGCTGATCTCGCTATCTATCACATCTCTCATATCTTCTTTGATTGTGAAACATGGTACATAGACATAAAAAATTATTGCATAGACCTTGTCATTGCACTTAAAGAAATGGAGATACTACCTACTAGGGGAAAAATTTCATGTCATTTACCAACATTTTACGATCTATCATTATCAACCCATATGATAACAATTGCATGGAAAAATGGAAGACTCTCTTAATGAAATTTGACTTATCCTACCTTGCCTAATACTTGATTAAAGGATAGTCCATCATGGATCTACTTACTTTGATCCCATCCTCTAAACCATCTACTGTAACCATACAACCTCTTCTTGAGAAACTAATTAAGAAAGAGATAATTTCTTCTCCAACTACAATTTTAAAACATAAGGATTTCAATTCACACTTATATTTTGATGGTGTGTATATAGTCCAAGGTTCAAGCATAGCTTTTATTTTAAACTATCAAGGTATGGATCTAATTTATCAAACTTATAAATTTAATTTTTCATGTACTAATAATCTGGTAGAATATGAAGGTCTCAATCAAGGTTAGCTCTTAGCCCTTCAACTTGAAACCAAAATAATTTATGTGCATGATGATTCCAAATTGATCATACACCAAGTAAATAATGAATACACTTATAAAGTTTAACACCTTAAAAATTATCTAAACTTAGTGAAAATATGATTTCTCATATTGAAGAATGCTTACTCATGTGCATCCACTGCTCAAAAAACATGCTTACTAACATGCTAGCTACTTTTTATCTTCTTGTTAATTCCACTTTTCTCAAGGATCTTTTCTTTCATTCAACACAAAATACATTTGTTACACTCATGGATAAAGAATGCATTATCTTATTTAACTTAGAAGAAGATGAATAGTACCATGATATTTTATAATACCTACAAATAAAAGAAATTTCTAAACATCAATCTTATTGATAAAAGGATGTTTTGTATAAACATTCTAAACATTTTTATATTATTGATCCTAGTATTTTATTTCACATATCCACGTAAAACATTCCTCTACATTTTCTAAGTCATGACAAAGTGAAAAACCAATTAGAACATGTTCCTTCTGATGTATGTGGAGGTTATTTAGGCTCATGGTCTCTAGTAGCTTATATTATTTTTTTAAGTTACTGGAGGCCTACAATGTCTAGGGACATGCATACAATAGTTAAGATTTATGATACATATCAATGTTATGCTTTGATTATTTATGTTTCATCCCAAGAGCTTAGAATATTTTAAATCATATGGCCTTGTTATAAATGAGAGCCACATCTTATATGTTCTATTAATTTGCCATATTCTTCTTGTCATCAATATATTTTAATAACTATTGAATATTTTACTAAGTGATTCAAAATTATTTTCTTTAAAAACTACAACTTCTAAGTGTGTTTGTCATTTTATCTTGGATCATATAATTATTTGCTTTGGTATTGATAAGTAGTGAGTAGACCTTACATCCAACCATACAAATCACTAAGCATTCACATGTGATCTAGTTGAAATCCATGGACTTATAGCCTTCTAAGTACACTAGTTCCTAGGAAGTGAAACTATCCACTACAATTGTTATCTTCCCAATTACACTTGTGAAATGTAAAGGTATCGTTAAGTGCAACTGAGGCATATGATTTTTATCATTTTTATGTTTCATATTTTATTTGCCCAAGGATAAAGAATAATGAATAAAATAAAATAAAATAATTAAATTTCTAATTTAATCTAACTAGCTACACCTAACTAATCCTAACTTAAGTATCCATTCCCACTTGTCATACACATCCTAAACACATTTAATGCTACTGGGTTACCANTCCTACTATGAGTACTTACAAAAATATTCTAACTTTCAAGAAACAAAACTGCAAGAGCTCTACTACAACTATGATAAAGATGCCATAAAGATGATAGGTGAGCATGTATTTATAGGAAAAAGAAAACACTATGTCAATGAGGCCACATCAACGTATCAAATCCCATGTTGATGGGGTTGCATCGACAGGGTCATGTTGATGGGGCTACATTGATGAGGCCTCATTGAAATAACCTATAAAACATGACTTATCATACTCCCACAACTGAATGACAACTCATCCTTGAGTGAACAAGAGGAGGACAAAGTCTCTCATAAAATTTTGGTAAGGTATGGGATTATTAACTATCTACTAATGTTCATAAACACAACAACACACATGAACAAACACTAAGTGCCTGACTATATGGAATTACAATAATTACAAAATTTTGGTGTTCAGAACAACAAAATTGAACACTTGGGCAAAAATGACAAATAGAATTTCTCTAATGATGTGAAGACAAGAAAGAAGTTCAAACAATCCCAGGCAATGAAGGTTCCTAAGGATTTGAAGAACCTTCTCTTTCTTCAGGTGCATGTACTAGTTGAGGCAGTTGTGGTTGTTTTGTAGTAGTTGCAACTTCTAGTGGAAGATAGAAGGTGTTCAACAATGCCTTCATCTTCACCTCCTTACTCCTAGGATTGTTCATGGTCCACATTACATCATGAATGTTTGCTAGTGTGGGAACATTCCAAGGATAGGATATTGCTGGGAATAGCTCCTTCACATTAATGAAACAAGCAATAAAAATTTTGTGTTTAAGAATAATTAATTGATGAAGCACTATCTAAGAATAACAAGTTCTACATTTGCCACCTCAATCTTCTACTTGGCGTCTTTGTGATGCTTTAACTCAACTTTATACAGCAAGTATAAACTGGCCACCTATTTCTCTAATTCAGAACATGGCCATTTGATAGTTAGCATCACCAAATTTTCATAATGGAGATTATCAAGATCCATGTACTCTATCATCTCCTTGATCTATAGCTCCTTCATGTGTATCTCCAACTTGTTGTAGTCATTGAGCCCATCATAGATAGGCTACCATATGTCACCTCCTTCCTTGAGTTGACGGAGGGCCTCATTATCATATGAATATTTTTTGCATTGATTTATTTTTGTAGACCATCATAATCTCTATAGTGATTTTTTACTTTCTCAAATTTGAGAACCTTATTTTTCTAGATAACTACCTCTATTGTAGATTTTTAGCAAAGGGCTCGAACTTCCTACATGGAGAGATTTCTATTTTTAGCTACTAATCTTATCAATTTGGTATTTATTATGACTAGCTACTCCTACTCTTGATTGATGAAATCTTGAATTTGGTACTTTTTCACATCAACATTTCGCAAGTAGTGATTTTCTATGAACAAGGTGACATTATCCTAGTGAGTCTAATCCAAGGGCCTTTTGGATATTATGCATGATGACATCAACCAAGGGCTAATCAAAGATCATTATCCCCTTCACATCCTCAACCTTCTTAAGCTTTTATTGAAGTTGTTCAAAAGCCTCATCATAGGTCAATGCAGGATTGAGAAGCATAGGATCAGCAAGGTGGGCTCTTAATTTAGCAACCTCTACAGCCAAGTGTTGGTTTTGAAGTTGGGCTATTTTGAGTTTCCCTTCCATGATAATGCATTTTCCCCTTTCTTTTGATAGATCCAACTAGATTGTAATGATTGTATCTAAAAGATTAAACACATTAAGAATCAATTACCTAGTACCCATTAGTCGATCCAACAACACCTCATGCTAGATTGCACTCAATTTGTCACTAACTATTCTTGCAAATGTCTACACATAGATGAGTATAGAAATATATAGTATAGAAACTATAGGTGTGTTTAATTCCTCTAAAATTCTTTTAGAAACCACCTCTATTGCTATCTCTTGTCCATGGTGGTGCATCACCAAGACAGTTGCCCCCTTGCACTTTTCTAGATGCACTGAGAAAGTAGCAACATTTCCAAAGATGTCTAGGAATTGCTACTATTATGCAAGAGATACCATTACCTCTAGGGCATTAGGATTCAATCTCATGGGTAGTTTTTTTCTTTGTGCAAATAATATTGGTTCACCTTCCTCCATCTAGCTAATGGTTTCAGCAACTTCATTGAGGTGACTCATCACTAGGTGATACATAGATGGATTGCCACCACNAAGGTGACTCATCACTAGGTGATACATAGATGGATTGCCACCACTCATTATTGCTCGGTGCTCCTACTCATGCAAGAGCTACTCTCAAATCTCATGCATTTTTTCAAGGGTAGTATAGGACTCCAAAGTTTTGGTGGTGGATGTGGTGGTTGTTTTTCCTCTTTCTTGGTTGAGGTAAGGGTCCTATCTTTCATCATTTCTACCCAAGAAGTAAATAGAGTATGTTGGATTGTATCATTAGTGTAGCGAACTAGTCTTTCCATTTTACATAATTTTTTGATGAGATAGGGAAAGAGTAAGGTCTTCCTTCCATGTTCATTTTCCTTAAATTACTTTTCTATCTCTAGATAGATCAACTATGGAAGGTTCATAGAAAATTTTTCACTTAGAGTAGCATACGCATGGGAAGAGAAAGCAATCACCTTACTAGGCCTCACCATTAGATTAAGGTAATAGGATGCTATCTTGAAATATGAATGCTCTACTAGGATGAATGTGTCATACTCCTTATGGTCCACTCCTTCTTTACCTTTGGGTCAACTTGTGTAGACATATCTACCAAATGTTTTCTAATAGTAGGCAACCCAAAGGCTTGCACAATAGCCTCCATTAAGTAGGACACCTAAATGTCCTTAATCTTCATAGTGGCTACCACTTGTCTACCATTCTAGAAGAGATATGTATATCCCATGTACCATTTCTCACTTGAAGTTATGATTGACCACATGGGAGATTTCTACAACTACATCTTAACTTTTGGTGGAGCATGTTCTAAGAATGATCCAATGTTTAATTCTTTGAGAACTAAACATTGAATATCATGAGGCTTGATCTAATCAAGGCAGGATTGAGTTAATGTGACCTCTAGTCTTGGCACTGGTCCTAGTGCCTCATCTCAATGGGATTGTTTAATAATGGCCACTTCCTTAGGAATCTTTTGGATAGATTCTACTTTGGGCTCGTCTTGAAGAGGTTCCATCACATGAGTTTCTACTACCTATTCTTGGGCTTGTTCTTGTTCGTCCCTTCTAGCTCTAGGTCATTTGTCCCCTGGTTAAGATGGTCCTCCTTCCTACTAAATTTTTAGCCTAGGTGCCATTTGTAATCACAACATAACTAAGGATTAGCACTTAATGTGTAACTTTGAAACATTTGGAATACCATATCCCTTGGGGTAGTTACACTTGGCTAAGTTGTGATCATGGATAGTTTGATTATTTTAATATTATTTTATTATTATTTGATTAAATAGTTTATCGAAGTGTGTTGGAATGGTTTAACTCTCATAGGTTGATGATTTAATAGTATGTTATTCATTAAAACCATGGGGGAGTTAGAAAAATTCTAAAAAAAAATTGTCAAAAACCTAAGGTTTGTGGCCCCCATGACATAAAACGTACCTTTAGAAGTTGCAGGGATGAAGAACAGAGTGAATCAGACAAATAGTTTGAAAGTTATGGGCTTTGGAAGGTTTTTAGCTCTAAAAAACTGCAAATACTCCCCTTATGTTTAAAGAAAATGGCAAAAAATTCCTAAGTGATGGGTGCTATATATATCATTTTTTCTATGCATTGAATGCACCTCATTGACTAGGCTTAGTCAACATAGTCAACTGCATCGATTGGGCCTAATTGATGTGGCTATTGATCACCATTGACCATGTCAAAATTCAAAAAATACAAGGAGTTTCTAAATGAAATTGCAGTCAAATGGAAGCCCAAAAAGCCAAGAACATAATGAAATACACAAAGAGAGGTTGATATTTCTCAAAAGATGAAGAGTGATTAGAGAAATTCCTAAAGGAGCGCATAGTTGGATGCAACCAATGGAGAATGCAAAATATTTTATCACCAAAGTGCCTTAGGATAAGGGACTTAACTAGCCCAACCAAGAGCTATGCAAGTGGGTCCTTCCCATAGCAGGATTATTCCCTTTTTGCACTTACATAACCTCAACTAAGGAGTCCATGGGCCCCCATAGTTGATTAATGGTTACAAAAAGTAAGGATAAAAACCCAAAGAATATACCTAAGAATTTAAACATGTCAAACTAAGACATTGAATAAAAAACATAAACACTAGTAGTGAGGTGAGTTATGGAAAGCATTGATTAATGAGATAGAGAGTGGAATGGGTTTCCTAATCATGGTCACATGAAATCCCTTATGAATTTCATGGTTAAATGATCCAATAAAGTCAATCTTTAGTCTAGACCAAAACCAACCACTTTCAATTCCTTGATATCACCACTCTAGGATTGGTTCACCTTCTCAAGATAGAAGAATGCTCCCATATATAACCACCATTTCTCATTTAAGAAGAAAAAAGAAGTAGGAAGTGAGAAGGGGCCTTATTTAGAGGGGACCTTTAGGCATGGGTAACATGTCTTTCTAGTCCCATAACTAGTGGTTGTAGCTCGCTTATTTTGTTTAAGGGATGTGCTTTGAATTTTCATCATGTTATTTTTTGGCATTTTATGTTTTTATGAATTTTTTTGGATGAAAACCACATTATGCAAAGACTTATTCAACTTCTTGTTATTGGTTAACATGGAATGGCAAGAAACCATGAAAACAAACATGCACTCAAGTAAGTAGAGAGGCATAAAGAGTATTGAATCTCCTTGAAGACACATCCTTTTCAAACCTTTGAATCTTTCCCAAGTTTAGAAACTACTAAGATCATAAGTCCATTAAAGTTTTATTAATGAAAAAGGAACCTCATACTTCCAAAACCAAGAAATCCATAGAGTTAGTGGATGGATGGATGATGTGGACTCATTTCTTGTTCCATGAAAAAGAAACTTGTCTTAGTTATTAGTCATCAAAATTCAAAAATAGAAACCAGACATTAGTAATCAAAAACATTAGATACAAACCACCATTAGTAACTAGCTATAGCATCATTGAGTCCTAATGGCAATAGAGCACATTTATTAGAAGATAAGAAAAATTCACATCAAAATAAGGAAAATATAGAAGAAATTGTAAAATATCCAAGAAAGTTAAAACATATGAACAATGTTGTAAAGTAAAAATTTGGAAAACTAACAAAGTGAAAAAATATTGTATAGAAACAAAGAAAGTATGAAATAAAAATATGTAAAAACAAAAAATGTAGAAAAACTAAGGAGCCACTTATATAGTTAGCATGGATGACCATCTCCCCCATTCCTAAGTAGAAAGGAGGAGATTCGAAAGATTGAGCAAGGTCATCCATCTAATGAGGTGTTACTTGCACTGGCTTGTGTGGGCTCATGGAAAGGTTTTACTTATTGTGTGTTGATCAATAAATTTTTTTTAGCCTTAGGTTTATGAATTAACATGGTCCCAAAAGAAAATGTTTCATATATGATATAAGGCCCTTTCCAGAATGTCTAGAACTTAGTTCATTAAGGTATGTGTGTGGGGTTCCACTAGAGAACCTTGTCTCCAAGTTGAAATTTCACTTTTCTTATCCAAAGGTTATGGAATTATTTAGTAAATTATTTATGAACTTCATTCAAGGATAGGGCCACCACTTTATTCTCATCTAGCATGTTAAGGTTGATCAACCTCTCTTTTTGTGCTAGGATGAAGTCAAGGTTCAGGTCATAGGCAATTGAAAGTGTATAGAGCTTGGATTGAAATGGAAGAGTTGGTAATTTTTTGTACACCAAATCATAGGGAGAGTAGCCTATAGGGAGTTTCCATGTTGAGTGGTATGTCCAAAGGGCATCATTAAGTTTTGTGCTTTAGTCTCTCCTATATTTTCTAATTGTTATTATTAAGATTTTCATGATCTCCCTATTGGTAACCTCTACTTAACTTGTGGCTTGGGGGTGGTAGGATGTTATTAATTTATGTTCAGTCTCAAGGTGTTGCATGAGCTTGTGAAAAGTAGCATCTATAAAATGAGTACTATTATTATAAATTAATGAACATTGTAATTCAAACCTATTTACAACATTTTGTTGTACANGCATTTCCATTTGACATGGATGTGATGGGACCTATGTAGTCTATGCCTTAAATTTTGAAAGATTCCAATGGTTAGATCCATTGTTGAGGTTCCTCCA
The DNA here is from genome assembly GCA_015680685.1 of Gnetum montanum. Taxonomy (NCBI): domain Eukaryota; kingdom Viridiplantae; phylum Streptophyta; class Gnetopsida; order Gnetales; family Gnetaceae; genus Gnetum; species Gnetum montanum. Next base: position 1,246,887 of record MNCI01005810.1, read on the forward strand.
TTTGAGTAATCATCCCACCATCTTCTTGATAACATTCACAGGATCAGATGAATTGGAATCCATGATGATTATTAGCCAATAATGCCTTGCCATTAGGATTTTAAATATTTTATGTCTTCCTAGATAATGGCCCCATAAGGACCCTCATGAGCATCTTAGAGAACACGTAGTTGGTCAACATTAGGAACATACAAACAAACCAAGCCATCAGTTTACAGCTTGTAAATGTGTCTATTAATCTCTACGAAGCATTTTTCCTAATGGATAAATTGTTGTTTCTTCCAATGGTATAAATATTATGGCATCTCTTGAGTGAGAAGATAAGTGAGGATTCCATCATACTATTTTAGTTCAATGTGCACTTGTTCATTTATTACATTATCAAGGAGGAGTTCATTAGGAAATTGATCAAAGAGTGGGCTCTCATCCTTTTTGTTATCCCATCGTAACTAAGAGAAGTGACTAGTGATCACATTCTTAATTCCTTTTTGATCTACCATTGTAAGCTCAAACTCCTACAAGATAACCAATAACCATATGACATACAGGTTCATCATTGGTTTATTCATTAGGAAGAGAATGACATTGTGGTCAGTGTGCACAAACACTTTATATCCAAGCACATACTACTTGAACTTCTTCAAAGCATACACCACTTCCATTAGCTCTTTTTGGATTATGATGTAATTGAGTTGTGCATCCATAATGTTTCACCTTGTGTAGTGAATGAAATATGGATGTTTTTGATCATCCAACTGTGTAAGCATAGCTCCCAAGGCATAATTTGATGCATTCATCATGATGTGAAATGGATGGAACCAATTAGGTGCTCATAGAATCAAAGTCTCTACAAGCTTCTTCTTAAGCTACTAGAATTTATTTTCACATTCGTTAGTCCTATGAATGAAGCATCTTTCTTTGTGAGCTTAACCAACAATTTCACAATCTTAGAGATATTCTTTATGAATCGCCAATAGTAACTAGTGTGTCCAAGGAATGATCAGACATCTTTAATAGTTTTTGGTTGGTAGGTTATTCCTTGGATGACCTAAATCTTTTCAAGGTCCACCTCAATCCTTGCTTGAGAAATTCTAGTCCCCAACACAATGCCCTCCTAGACCATGAGATGGCTCTTTTGCTAATTGAGAGGAAGATTAGTGTTCATGAACCTTTTAAGCACTTACTCAAGGTAGTCCAGAGATTTCTTAAATGTAGTTATTGGCACATTTAGCTTTTTCATGGAACAACAAAGGTGATAAAATATGAATGAGACATAGAAGATATTCAAATAAAAAAAATATGATGGTTGTGTCTTACTGATATTTTAATGCCAGAGGTTTCATGTGGAAATTTATTGGGTGAAGATATAGTGTTTTAGCTTTCAAATGATGGTACCAAGTGAAGAAAAATTTATCATGCTCCTGTGTGAAGGGAATATTGAAAAGAAATGGAAAAGTTTTATCGATTAAAAAGAGCTGACCCCGTTCATGAATACATTAATAAGAAATTAAAATTAACCTTATGGGAGTCACCATTGTAAGATTTCAACGAACGTTTTTACGGTAAAGAGAAGTTCCAGCCACTGTACGCATTGCCAAGGTAGTTCAAGGAAAAAATGAATGAAATTGCTGCGGTTGAGATTGTGCCCTGCATAACATGGCTTTGGGGATGGAGAATAGAGGATGGAGAACAGATCAATGAATTCATGGTCATTTTCTCTGATTAATTTTTCTCCTATTTAATGGCCCTTGGATGAAGTTGCAGACTACCTATTGTTCTGTTTTGCCTTCATTTTCTGTGGTTAGAAATTCCACAATAGACATTCAAACACATCCCAAGCGTCTCCTACTGCAACTGACGGAAAAATAGTCCAGAAGAATGCCCGTTCTTTCACAAGGAATCGCGTTGGTACTGACACAGGGAAGTGCCAAGGTTTATTGACCTGTAATGGCTTCTATTTTTATGCAAAACTGACTATTTTCTTTGGCCCCAAATCGGTGGTGCCTCTGCTGGGCGCATTCTGCCAGAACCTTACAGGGACATGGGTTCAAAGGCAATGGAGGAAGGCTGCTTTCAAAATAGAAACAGTTTTAGTTTTAAAAAATTTTCCATCAATATGCAACCGATCCACCCTCCTTCAACGATGTTGACTGTGTTCTGCAATGTGTGCACTATGTGGAGATTTTTCTAGCCGTTACAGGGCCATTCTTAACCTACCATACCAAACGCCGTTATTCATTGATGCTTAGATCTATGGCACGTTTTCTCTTGACTCTGCAATCAATGACAAAAATTTGAAAGATGATTTGCAGGAACACAAAAAATGTAGGAAGCCCTAAGCGAATTTGGGGCAAAAAAAAACAAATTCCAGGCAACTGAAACCCTATGTCTAGGGCCATATGTTCAATACATCATTTTTCTTCAAGATCTTTCTCCTCCGCTCTTCAGAAACCGAACACCACAGAGCAATGATGCCGAATGCAGCGGTAGAGCCTTCTTCCACGGTGGCGGTTGATAACGATTTTTGGTAGGGGTGGGATATTTTGGAAGTATTCAATGGTAGTTTCAGGCCTAGTGCCTTCACATTCGGGCCTGATGTTTTGGATTTAAATTTTTGTTTCCAGCCATTTTCATAGGGGTTCAAGTGCACATAAATTATTTATAAGTTAACATAGATTAGGTACCATCAACATTTATACCAAGGTTGATATTATATTATCACCTTGTTCATAAAATTACTAAGGGCCTCAATAGTATTCTTACAAATTTTAAACAAGTAAAAATGAAAAGCTATTGGAGCTATAATTTTAAACAATTATATGGAACTATTGAAATTATTTTTCAAAATAAATATTTATATATCTCCTAACTTCCTAACTTCCTAAGTTAATACTTCCTAACTTGTTGGGCAAGTTACTTGGGAGAGAAGTTAGGTAAGATATTTTTGAATATGTAACTACCTTTGAACCCTATGAAAAGGCTTCAAAGGGAAGAGTTTGGAGGGATATTGGAGGTCTCATAGATCACACTTTGGGAAGGCTAATTGCTAGCACTTGGGCTCTCACTTGAAGACACACTTTGCGTCTTGGGAGAAGAGCATTTGTAAAGAAGAAANTCAAGTGAGAGCCCAAGTGCTAGCAATTAGCCTTCCCAAAGTGTGATCTATGAGACCTCCAATATCCCTCCAAACTCTTCCCTTTGAAGCCTTTTCATAGGGTTCAAAGGTAGTTACATATTCAAAAATATCTTACCTAACTTCTCTCCCAAGTAACTTGCCCNNNNATTTTAGTAGCAAATTTGATTATTGTGCAACGTATAAGAACCGCTATTGGGATTGTTGTAAGAGAGCCTCTTCTTGTAGTCATGCCGTTGAACGATTCAATAGTCAAGAGGGTTCAGAAAATCTTTGGTATTTTGATGGGACCATAATAGCTTTTTTTTATCTTTAAAGTGAATCTCTATGGTATTTTAATTAGAAATTGTCAAGTCTTTTAAAGGTTCTTTTGAATGCAATTGTTGACATCCATTATCTAGCCATAATGGAGTCTCATACGTGGTAGTTTACGCAACAATTTTTGGTAGCATAGTAGGATTGTCTTGAAGAAATTGTTTATTTGAGCCTGGAAGTTTGAATAATTTGTAGATATTGAATTTGGGATAGCTTTATTGCGAAGTGTTTAGTCGTGTCATTTTACCTTGTTTAAGTATTTGAGAGCTACACAAATATGCTTTTCTTTTGTGTCTATTTCCATCGAATCTTGCTCTATTTTTAGTTTTGTTGTGGAACTATCTCTTTCTTTGGGGAAAATTAGAAGTAGATTCACAGAGTTGTGCTCAAATGTTTTTACAAAATTTTATTTGTTACAAGTAGGTATTATAAGGACAGCATACACTAGGCAATTGAACAAAATAGGAACTCTCAACAACTCACAGTACTTGGCAAAGTTGGCTGAATCTCTTTAAAACAAGTCATTTGTAGTTTACACATAACACAATCATTTCATATTTCACAACCGCACACCGTAACAACACACACACCTACTCACGTTAACTACTAAGTTTATTTGGTGGTATCTGGGCCTTGATGTTGCTAGAGACCAGCAGGCACCTAAATCCTGTTCGAGGATACTCGTTGGCGGTCGCGTCCCAAACGGTCGCCAATAGTAGTGCCATAGGTGAAGACATCATCCATGAAGGCCTCCATCCCACTACCAATTTTATATTGAAAAATGCTTAGGACCAATTGTTAAAAATTTGCAAGGGCATTGAACAAACCAAAGGGCATATTACGATATGCAAAAGTCCCTTAGGGACTTGTGAATGTTGTTATGGCTTGATCCTCGAGCATTTTCTAAATTTGGTTATAGCCACTATAACTATCCAAAAATCTATAATAGTAATGCCCAGAAATAGTATCCAACACCTAGTTCACAAATGGAAATGAAAGATGATCTTTGAACATTTCCATGTTCAATAGCCTAAAATCAATACAGACCTACCACTTGCCATCTTTCTTTAGCACAATTACAAGTTGGCTAATCCACTTGCTATTCACAATTGGGTAGATGAACCCCTCCTTGAAGAGTTGTTCAATTTTTTCTTTGATGATCTATTTCAATTTGGGGTTCAATCACTACTATGGCTAATTCTTTGGCTTCATGGCTATATCAATATAGATATGATGCTGACATATCCTAGGATCAATCCGTGTGAGTTTAGGATATGTCCAAGAAAATATTGTTGATCATTTTTTGGCCACCTTCAATAGCATCCTTTTCTTCTCAGGGCCAAGGTTGGTATTAATTCTCACTAGCTTGCCATTTTTCAAAAATGCATTTTCTGTGCCAACAAATAGAGTTTACAACTTTAAGGGTTCTTGTTTAAAATTGTTAGGGATTTCTAGCTCTCTACAATAAGTATCATCAAGTTCATCATTGAAGAGTTAGTGATTAACTTGCTCCAATTCATATATTCCTTCAACATAGGCACAAGTTAGGCTCTTAATAGGTTCCATGCAAAGTGTGCTACTTTAAGAATCAACTATCAACCACTACATACCCTTTTGTTTTGTGATTGTTGCATATAGGTACTTTTGGATTTTAGATTCATCTACACATTGTCTACATGCTTTTATTAATGTGATTTTCATAAACCATATTTTATACAAAAAGTTACACCATGTATTGCTATACGCAATTGATGGGACGCGATATCGCATGGCCTGCGATATTGCATATGCGATATCGCGTCCACCGTAATATCGCAGTCTACCGCAATGTCTATGAATAAGAAGCAGCTCTTCCTTGTTTCATACATAAAAATGATAGAGTTAGATTATAGCTAGACTCTGGAAGTTTGATCCCTACAAAGTTAGATTATTTTCCCATGTATGCTCGCAGTGTGGTGAATGCAATTGTACAACATCCTTTATTCGAGTGTGACATACTTTGAAACGCACATGACCAGCAATAAAGATTGAGATTACTTCATCATTTCTACATTCAATTTATTTATTTATTTATTTAATTTTTATTTCCCACTTTCCTAATTAGTCTCTCTCACCCTTAAACTCATGTTAGAATGCGGAATGAGTGCGACTTGATTACGAGCATTTAAGTGTGACTACTTGGTAACCCAGTGGCATACCTAGGATCTACGCTTGGTAATCCTAGTGGTAGTTGTGCATGAGGTCCAAGATGTGTATGAATAATCAATGAATGGATGCTCATCACACTTAGGCTAGATTAGATTCTCTTACCCTTTCTCCCCTAGCTTAGCTTAGTTAATATTATCTTCGATTGCTTCATGAGTAACATTAGATTAGGAACACATCATACACCTCACTCTAGACTAAACCATACGTGAAAAATATGACACTAGTCTAGGTGGGAAGATAGTGAACTATGACCTAAGAATAATTGTCTAGGTTCCACAACTAGTCCATTTGCGGAGTTCGACCGGATCGCACGTGAAAACACTCGTATTCATATGGTTGAGTATAGGGGGTACCTCACCACTCATCAGCAATGCATGGAACTCAATTTTTCTTGATTTTTTTGAATGCATTTTCCTAGAAAATATCCAAGGAAAGATCTATGATGCTCATTTGCACATCAACAATGCTCAACCAAATGCAACCCATAATAATTGGAAAGTTCCCCTTGCAATTATCAACTTTGATTATCAAGAAATTGTTAAGATATGACCACCCACAAATAGTGGTCATAATGTCCTTCACTAGTCCCAAGAGAATAGTGATGAACTGATCTACCAATTCTAAATAGAAATTACTCTTCTTAAGAGGGGGTAGGTGGCAAGCATTGTACATTTAATGAAAAATCATATTAACACCAAAACCTAAATTGAGAAGCACCTTGCATGGCTCATTTCATACAATTTGCAAGTAGATGAGCAGACTTCCAAGATCAATTATTTTCCTAAGAAGGTTACCAACCTTAATCTAATTAGATATAGCATGGGTTAACATGATAGTGTAGATGTTCGATGATGTTTGGTTTGAGGGGCTCTTGAAAGGAATGGATGTACAGGATGAAGGAGATATAGGATGACCAACCACATAAGTAGGTGAGGGCTTAGTAGGGCTATTGGTTCAAAAGAATGGTATTTTATGGGATCAAGGTTCTGAACCACTTAGCTGAGAAGTCAACTGTAAGTTAACCACCCTAGCAGTGTTCCGTTGCTATGGCTGTGTGAGAATTTCACCTTACATAGATGGAAAAGATGATAATTAGGTTGAGGATGGAGGAGCATGTCCTAAAGGATGAGGAGGATAATAACGATATAGTGATTTCCCTCTAGGGTATGGAGAATGAGTTTGGTAATACTCTAGAGGATAGTAGTGATCCTAAAAAGAATTATGATTAGAAGAGTCACATGTAGACATGGGTTGCTAAACATAGTACCCATATGAATCTGGTTTCCTGTAAGGGTACTACTACCTTGGTGGTGGCATCCCCCAAGACTATGGATACTGCCACTAATGGTACTACTCGTATGATTGTGGTAGAGCTCCACTTGGATAATAATCTTATTGTTGTTGGTGGAATTGCCTTATGTTGCCTTCAGGATAAGACAACATTTTGGGTGCTTGCCTTTGTGCTAGTCTAAGATTCAAAGCATACATCCTAGATTCCTATAAGTGTGATACAATAGGAAAACATCCCTTGGGATATTTATATTGGAAAATGTCACACCAACCATCATCATCTAATTTTGACTTCACAACTTATTCTACTATTGTAGCCTTACCCTTATCCTTTTAGTAGGCACATTCAGTTTCTTTTCTTCTTCTATAGTCATGATCACTACCTTGTTCTTTAGATTCTTTTGCAATTTTTAAAGTAGTTTGAAATTTTTTATCAAAATATTTCCACATTTTATTAACCTTAGCAAAAATTTCAAACATAAATTTTTGAATTGGAAAGGCTTTTCATTACACTACTTCATCAAGTAGTGCCTCCTCTTCACTATCATAGAATCAAACCTACCCTTTTTTTGATGAAATGATCCCAATTATACTCCTCAGCACTTTTTCATTTTCTCAACTAAACTTATTCCTTTAGAAACTACTCATTAAACCTTTGAATCTAATGAGCTCTTATTTCTGACAATATCCCTTAGGCATATATCCCAAGATTCCTCCTTATTTTGGATCAAAGACTATCTATGATATGGTGAAGTTTCTCCCTTTAAGAATAACCATAGCTAGGACATTTGTGCAAAAGGGAATAATACCTATCCATTGGTGCATCTAAGGGTCCATATGTTCCTTGTCACCAACCTTGAATTTTCTTTCTTAAATATGATACTTTGAAGTATATCTAATATTTATCATTGAATAGCTCAAGCATCATACTCCATCTATGAATTGATTCAGGCTCAAAGAAGTGGTACCAACTTTCTACTTCTTTTATGAGTATCTTAGGGAATAGCTTAAGTTTCTACCAATTATTTTTTATATTTTATAAGGCACAAGCATCATGAAAGGCCTAAATATGAGTCTATGGATTTGAGTTATATCCCCCCTCAAATTCGGGGATATTATTCATATTTAATTGCTTGATTCTTCTATGTTTCACATGCCTGGTTGAAATCCTAACTACCTTTGCAATGTTTAGCATTCTTAAAATTGCTAGTAGGGGCTCATCATCATCATGATTTAGGTTACTCCTATGATGTTCCTTGCTACCCATTAATTCATGGTGGGGCCTACAATCATTGTCCTGAAGTTCAGCTCCATCACAATCTCATCCCCTATGGTTTCAATCAAAGTTAGAGGAGAAATAAGAAGATGTAGATGAAGAGGGTGAAGAGGGAGGAGGACTATCATGATCACAATTTCTAACATATCCTCTCTACTTGTCATGGCCATAATTATCAAGTTTTCTATCATCATGGTGGTTGCTAGAGCCTCTACCTTAATTCCCACTTTTGCCTAAACCTAGATTGTTCATAATGGACTATAGATTTGGGCTCAAGCCCCCGTCACCAAAGTCAAGGGATGGAAAACCTTCATGTTGATAACTCCCAATGGGAGGATCTTCATTATCATCTTGGTTTAATAGGAAAAAAAATCTAGTGAACTATTTCCCCTTCATAGCTTCCTAGCGGTTCTCATGATGCCAATCTCATTTTCATTGTATTTCACAGTAATCTCGATAGTCATGGTCCTACATAACATATTCATCATAGAGGTCCTAGATGCCTAACCTCCTAAGAGTTTTGAGTAGAAACCCAAGAACAGATTGATTAGAAGGTAATACAATGTTTCCCTCCATATCTTTCCATCACAATTGCTCATCCTGATGTTGAATGAAGGTGAAATTAAGTACTAAATCATCAGGATGAGTGTATACCACTTTGAATTCTTGGGGTACTAGTGGTTTTGAATCATCATGCCTATAAGAAGAAGACATTTTATATTAGAGAAAAAATTATTATGCTTAAATTATCATTATAATTATTTTTTTCAAATGATTGTGACCTTAGGAATCATTCCAATGATCTTAAATAATATTCACTAAGTCCTAGATAGTGCACATATCAAACTATAAGTCCTTGGCAATGGTGCCAATGATGAGTGGCGAGTAGACCCTACACCCAACCATACAAATCACTAAGTTTTCATGCATGATCCAACTAAATTTCATGGGCTTATAGCCTTCTAAGTACACTGGTCTCTAGGAAGTAAAACTAACCACTACAATCATTGTCTTCCCACTTATACTTGTGAAATACAAAGGTATGGTTAAGTGCAACCAAGTCATATTATTTTTATCATTTTTATGTTTTATGTTTTAAGTCACCTAAGGATAAATAATAATGAATAAAATAAAACAAAATAATTAAATTTCTAATTTAATCTAACTAGTTACACCTAACTATTCCTAACATAATCATCTATTCCCACTTGTCGTACACATCCTAAACACGTTTAACGCTACTTGGTTACCAAACGTTAAGCATTACTAGGATTACCAAGCACCAAGTATATGCTTGAAGTGATCATACTTATGTGCTTAATTAATCACTATTTAATTTAGCTTACTTGATTACTTAATTAATTAAATCATTAAAGAAAACTGCATAAAACATTAAATGCATAAATAAACAATTAATATATTTCAAAGTGCTGCAAGGTTTATAAGAAATCTCATCTTTATTGCAGCACACACTACCATGCTTAGGTACAACACTACTCGAATAAAGATCCATACACTCTTTGACTCCTGCTATAGGTACTTAGAAAAATATTCTAAGTTTCAAGTAACAAAACTGCAAGAGCTCTGCTACAACTCCAAAAAATATGTAATAAACATAGTGCGTGAGCATGTATTTATAGGGGAAAATAAACATTACATCAATGAGGCCATGTCAATGGATCAAATCCCATGTCAATGCAACTACGTTGATAGGGTCACATTGATAAGCTCAAATCAACAAGGCCTCGTCGATGTAATCCATAAAACGTGACTCATCAAGTATCCTCCTTCACATAGTAATTGATAATGAACTTTGATACAAGGAATGAACTCATCAAATTCTTTTATTAGTAGCAAATAATTCAATCATTCTCCTCTCCATATTACCCATAATCTAATAGCCAAGTTGAGTCAACCAATAAATCCTTCATCTATTTGTTCAAAATCATGGTTGATAAATTCCAATGCAATTGGCATACTCAATTATCCCATTCTCTTTACATCTACCAACCTATCTTTCATAATGAAATTGTTTGAATCTCATTCATGCTTAACTATGGATCAGAAGCTATATTGTTAATAAAGCTAGATGTGCATTTTCTTTGTGCAATGTTAAAAAATTGGACATTGAATGAGGAGAATGATAGCCTACATTGTGTTGAACTTGACATACTTGAGGAAAATTGTAACCAAGTAGTAATCAATATCCAAAATTATTAAGAAATCATGTACCATTATCATGACAAACATGTTAGACTCATAGAAATTAAGAAAGGTGATCTTATCATTAGGAACTTTCCTAATGCCAAGATAACCAAGTTCTTACTAAACTAGCAAGGCCTCTCCATCATCATCTAAAGCCTTGGCAACAAAGCATATTATTTAGCTAATTCATATGAAAATCAATACTTAGACCCAATGAACAATATGCATCTTAAATGATACTATATTTGATGTCAAATTTTCTTCAAAAAAATCAATCATCATCAAATTTTCTATAATCATCTCATCTACATTTTATTGCACTATTTTTTATCTCCTACCTATTTCTATTTTCCTCTCTTTATCTCTTTTCTTTTATGCTACATGTTCTCTTTCTTTTACTTGATTTTTTGTATCCACTCTAATCTCCTCTTATCATATTCTACTAATATTTCTTATTACAACACACTAAGGTAAGGATATTTATTAATGACCTACCTCATGTAGTGCTTAATAAGTGTCCAACCATTTTTAACTCCATGTGAGGGTATGTTGAGTTTGAGTGAGATAATCAGAAATTAATTTATAAAATATTAGTAATCATTAGAGCATGAGATTTAGCCATGCCCTCTATCTACAACATAGCCCCTTGTCTTGGTGTATAGGCAATGTCCATCATTTCTTTTCCAAGTTTTATTATTTTTTTCTTATTTTTTAAGCCTATATTTCATCTCCTCACTTTCACTTTTCTATTAGTCCTTCTAACTCCCTTTCCTTTCATTAGCACATTTAGTAACAATTGAGCAACTTGTTCTACTCTAATAAGGATGTGTTGAGGGCATGAGTGGAATAGGGTGTGAATATAAAAAATGACATCCTTTTAATCATCTTAAATATAGGATTTATCCATTCCCCTTTCTCTTGTGTATTACCATCCCCATGACTAGTGTATAGGCAATATTCTAATATTCTTCCCTTCTTTCTTTTTGTTTTTCCCACTTTTGTCTTTTGTATGTACATGAATTTAGTATCTAATATCTTCTTGATGAGCCCTATTTTTATACCTCAATAGCATCTATCAAGAGGAGGTAATGTTGTACCTACTTTTTTATCACTTCTTTAGTTCATTTCAAATCAAAACTAAGTGTGGTTTCAACATTGTTCCATGAGGATTTTATCATCAATCAAAATGCACATTCTTAGCTTGTAGAGGCCATAAAAATTCATTTGGTTTGATAATTCAACTTATGAACATAATTTTTCATGATTCCCAAAAAACTCCAAAAATAAAAATTTTCTAAATATTGGACTTGCAATGGGTCAAAAGTTTTTTCTCTTAGAGCTATCAAAAATTTTGCATCCTTCAAAACCCAAAATGATACATTTTAAGCTTCCTAAGATTTATTTAAATGATACAAATGATACATTCAAAGGTTCAATTCCACTCTCTAAATACATTCAAATATTTTTTTCTTTTTTCAATTTTATCACACTTACATTTTTCTCCCATCAACTATAGTTTGGCCCTACTTAGGAGGTGAACACTTTAGCATTCATCAATAAAGCATTTTCATTATTTGGGAATGGATTTTGGAATTTTCCCCTTTATTGTAGCTTCTTATCTTCATAATTTATTGTCTATTTATTCATGTTTGATACTTCGTTTTTATTCCATCTATGACATCTCATTCTATACTTAGTTAAATTTTTTGTATTTTTATACTTAGTTTTTTTTTCACATAAAAATCTTAAATTTTTTAAAAATGGATTAGATATCCTTCTCTCTACATAATAATGATATTATTTTAATATCCTTAATCCTTTTATTCAGCTTTTATTTCATCATTTATACTCCATTCTATACTTCGTTTATTTTTCCATAATTCATAGTTAGTCATTTTTCTACTAATTTTAAACTTAGTTATTTTTAATAATATAAAACTCTATTTTTACATCATTCTTTTGATGTTCCTTTTTTATGTATGATAGGATAAGTTTGTATTTTATTGGAGGTTTTGTGATCCTTCATTTCATTATCATTGATATATCAAGGATTATATTAATTTGAAGACCATTTGCGGTCATGCACTAAATTTTTCCAACACTTATTTCATGGAGGTGTCCTTATAGGAATAAAAAAAATATTTCTATAGGAACACTCAATATCATCAAATTTTCCAATCCAAGTCATTTATATATAGGTTTAGCAAGATTAGGAAACTCCCATCTTCCTAGGATATCCTTTCTTTCTTCCACAAAAGGATCGGAAGATCATCAAACATCTTTGTATAGTTAGTCCAAAATCATTGAAATGTATAATGTTTCATGACTATAGGATCTATATATTTTTATTTGAATACTAGATTTGACATTGTACCCTTAAGTAGGAAAATGTCAATTCAAAAAGTAGCTTCCACATGGAATTGGTGCTCTTAAGTGGTACCACAAAAAAAGAATAGTAGTTTTGGTTTTACTTATGAGAGGCTTTCCATGAGTTAGAGTAGCACTAAGAAATTTCTCTAAGTAATCCCTCATTTTTAGTACCTTTTGGATGTAGTAGAATATCAAGAAAAAGATGAACAAGACCAATAGAGTACTCTTGCCTAGTCGGTAAAGCTCTAATAATACTAAATAGAAAATGATAAATACAAATGTGTGCACTTTGGCCTTCCACAACAAAATCCCTAGTAGGATAAAATAAATTAGAAACCTTCACAAAAAACTTAGAAATATAGAATATAATTCTAGCATCATATATTACATAGCCCACTAGATTCACTTCTAAGAGAGCAAAGCAACATACATACTAAAGAGAGGGGTGTTGGAATCCAAAATAAGTGAAACATAAATACACTCAAAGATTTATAGAAGTTTATAATTTGATATTACTTAGTATAATTGAGCTTGTAACTTGGAGTTAAAAAGCTAAGACCTATACCACTAGGCTAACACCACATTATTCCATATATACTAAAGAGAAAAAAATCTTTATAAAAATAAGATAATATGTCCTACATAGTAAGATGTAAGGTAGGAAAAGGCTAGGGGTGGGTCTAACATAAATTCATAGGCATAGTCATTCCAATCCCAGACATGTTCCTTTCAAATTATTTTTTTATTATCCTCCTCATTATAGCCTTCTTGAAATTAATAGCAATTTGTTAGTAGACATTCTATCTCTTTACCATAGTAGTCCAATGCATAGTCAATACTATAGCCCTAATCATGGCTATCAAAGAGTGGAAACCAAAAACCAAATGAAATACTAGTTATAAAGTAAATTCCATATTGTTTCAAAATTAGTCTAACTCTATATCTCTCTAGCACGAACTATATATCCCATAGAGATCTTACTGATGTAGGTTGGTGATAGTGGAATGTGATCATTACATGGCGGGTACACGTATTATAGTTTAGTTTATATAAGGGTTACATCATATAGTTTATATAAGGTGTAGCATGTTAGATTTTTTTTCAAAGAGATAGTAGTTAGAATTGGTAGACATAACTTAGTAGAATAGTTCTAATTTTATTTGTGCTTTTTCATGCATAGGTTATTTGTTCAATTTGGGGATTTGTTTGGGGGATGTCGATGTTACGTTGGTGTTATTATAAAATATATATATCATATTTTTTTTTAAAGAAAGATAGTAGCTAGAACCATTAGAATTTATTTATGTTTTTCTATTATATGAGAAGTACTCATATTATAGTTTAGTTTATATGAAGGATACATAGTGTATTTTATATAGGGCATAGCATGTTGGGCTTTTGTTTTTTGTTTTTTGTTTAAAGAAAGAGTAATTAGAATGAGTAGGCATAGGTTTTTTACAATAGTTGTAATTTTATTTATGTTTTTTTATTCATGGGTTATTTGTTCAATTTATGTAATTTTTTTGGCGATGTGGGTATTGTGTTAGTAATGTTATAAGGGGTATACATTGTAGTATAAATTTGATAGCATCTTAGATTCTTTTTCCAAAAGATAGGTAGTAACTAGGACTACTAGAATTTATCTGTATTTTTTGAGTAATGGGTTATTTGTCTAAGTTATGGATTTTTATGAGGAAAAATGGGTCTTCCTTGGTGTTATTATAAGGGATATACTGTAGTTTATAAATGTCATAACATGAAAAAATTTTAGTATTTATTTAAGAGAGATAATATATAGCATGTGTTTTCTATGTGAAGTGTTTTATTATGTGTCAAATCATAAGTTTGAGATTGCATGTTAACTAATATATATAGGTTTATAAAAGTTTCTATTATTATTTGTAGTTTTAATTTTGTAGAATGGCTAGGAATGATTTTAGTACTTTTGAATTGACAACATTTTTGGGTATTTTATACTTTCATTTTCATTTAAGAATTATTCTATTGATTTAAGGATTATGAGTTCAAAATTGTGTGAGGGGTTTTGCATACATTGTAATGTTAGAAGTTTGGATGTAGAAGTTTGTTTAGTGATTAGTTTAGGTGATTTTACTTAGTAATGGTATGGGTATTGTATGATATTTTATATATGAAAGATAGAATAAGGCACTATTGCTACCTTCACCATGAAGTATTTATTCTTTTCTTTTTCTTTTCACTATTTTTGTTCTTATTATGTTCTCATCTACCTCTTCTCTGCAATTGATTTCATTATTTTTTATAATTTTTTAGTTCATGATATCTATGTGTGTACACACATATGTCTCATCTCAACTACTACCTTTAAGATATGATCGAGCTAAAAAGTTTAGAATAATGTGTATGTGTGTGTGTTTGTGTATGTGTGCATGCATGCATGCACATGTTTCATCTCAAGTGTTAACATTAAGCTATGATAGCATTTACAAGTATATAATTGTGTGTGTGCGTGCATGCGTGTGTGATATCTCAAGTGTTACCTTTAAGCTATGATAGAATTAAAAAGTATAGAATATAACTATAGATTTTCATGTATAAGAAAGGGAAGACAAGCAGGGTATTGATGTTTCATGTATAAGAAAGTACTGCTTTTAAGCTATAAAAATTTAAAAGTGTATAATAAAACTACTAATTTTCATGTATGAGACCATACAAAAAGTGAAAAGTATAGAATATAGCTATCAATTTTTATATATAAGAGCATATAGAAATTCTAGATGAGAGGTGTATGTCTTATCTCAAGTGTTGCCTTTAAGCTTTGATATAATTGAAAAGTATAAAATGCAACTACCAATTTTCATTTATAAGAGAGGATGAGGGAGTGTTGGTGTTTCATCTCAAGTATTATTTTTAAGCTATGCTAGAATTGAAAACTGTCGAATATAGTTACCAATTTTTATGTATAACTATTGTTGGCAACCGTTTGGGACGCGACCACCAACGAGTGTCCTCGAACAGGATTTAGGTGCCTGCTGGTCTCTGGCAACACCAAGGCCCAGATACCTCCAAATAAACTTAGTAGTTAATGTGAGTATGTGTGTGTGCTGTTGCGGTGTGTGGTTGTGAGAAATGTAATGATTGCGTTGTATGTGAACTACAAATGACTTACTTTAAAGAGATTCAGCCAACTTTGCCAAGTACTGTGAGTTGTTGAAAATTTCCTATTTTGTTCAACTGCCTAGTCTACGCGGTCCTTATAATACCTACTTGTAACAAATAAAATTTTGCAAAAACATTTGAGCACAACTCCGCAATCTACTCCTAATTTTCCCCAGAGAAAGAGATAGTTCCA